>VZRO01005848.1:68239-90164 GCA_013397915.1 Daphoenositta chrysoptera | reverse complement strand
GCCGGGCGGGAGCGGCGCCGGCAGCCGGGGCGGCGCGCGGGGCCGCCGCCATGGCCGGGATCCTCTTCGAGGACATCTTCGACGTGAAGGACATCGACCCGGAGGGCAAGAAGTTCGACCGCGGTGAGTTGGGCCCCGGGCCGCTTCTCCCGGTCCGCCGTCCGCCCCTCCCGCCGGCGCTGGCCCCTGTGCCCCATCCCCGCGCTGGCCGCTCCGCGTGTTGCCACCCCCGCTTCCTCAGGGCTCCCCCAGCCCGGCTGCTGTGCCCCCCGCGGGCCCGGTGCCTTGCGTTCCCCGCCCCACCGTGTTCCTCTCCCTGCCTGGGCACAGCTCCGTCAGCTGCCGGGCTCTGGCATCCATCCCCAAAGCCACCCGGAAACGGCTCGGGTGCCAGCCTGGGTGGGAAAGGGAGCCTGTTCCCACCCGGCCCTCGGGGATCTTCTCTGTCCTGGTCCCTGACTGCTGCTCTCCCCAGTGTCGCGCCTGCACTGCGAGAGTGAGTCCTTCAAGATGGATCTCATCCTGGACGTGAACATCCAGATCTACCCCGTGGACCTCGGTGAGCCATCGGGCTGCTAGCACAGGGTGGGTTAGCCGGGCCAGCCGGGGCGGCTGAGGTCAGAGAGGGTGGAGCCAGGAGTTGCTGTGATCAAGAAATGAGCTGCCTCAGGCTTCCTTGGGCCCCTGTGCTGTCCCCAGGTCACAGGAGGTCCGGGGCACTCTCGGTGTGCTGGGGCTGAGCTGGGTTCTGGTTCACCTCCCTGTGTGTATTTGGGCTCACCTCTGCACCTTTCCCTGCAGACGCTGTCTGGGGAAGCTGTCTCAGCTGGTGGTAACCAGGCTTTATGGGAGATCTCAGAAAATTAATTTCTGCAGCTAAATACGCTAAATGTGTGGAAAAGAGAACATTACCCTCGATGAAACACAGAAGGGCTGAAACTGATGCTGCAGGGGCTCATGTACCTGCCCAGGGTCCAGCCAAGCCCACTGGGACTCGCCCAGTGAATATCTTGTTGTGTCCCCTGAAAACACCAGCAGTGGTGTCCCTGTGGCTCTGTGTTTCCTCCATGATGTAGGGAACAAGGAGACAGAGGATCCAGTGTGACCTTCCACACGTTCCCCACAATCCTGCTGGAGGACTGGCAGCAGGGACAGAGCTTGTTTAGCACCCCCTGCCAGGGTGGGCCTTTGCCACAACCCTGAGTTCTGGCTGTGTCTGCTGCTCTGGTTGTGCTCTCACCTTCTCACTGCTCCTCTGGCCTCCTCACAGGGGACAAATTCCGCCTGGTCATCGCCAGCACCTTGTATGAGGACGGCACCCTGGATGATGGCGAGTACAACCCCACGGATGACCGGCCCTCCAGGTACGGGGCCCAGCCGGGACCCCCGTGGGCGTGGACGAGGGAAAAAGTGAAGTGCTGAGGTTGAATGTCTCAGGTTGGACTCTAAGAGGAATCTCTTCACAGAGGAGGGGATTAAACACTGGGATGGGCTGCCCAGGGAGATGGTGGAGTCACTGTCCCTGGAATTGTTTAAGGAAAGACTGGATGTGGTAATTGTGCCATGGTCTAGTTGACAAGGTGGTGTCCAGTCGTAGGGTTGGACTCAATGATCTGAGAGGTGTTTTCCAATCTCATCGACTCTGTGCCTGTGAGGTCCTCTTCTCCCAGAGGACTCTGAGCTGGGGGAATGGCCAGGTCTGATTCCTTGCTGACCTCAGGCTGTGCTGTTGCAGGGCAGACCAGTTTGAGTACGTGATGTACGGCAAGGTGTACCGGATCGAGGGGGACGAGACCTCCACAGAGGCGGCCACGCGCCTGTGAGTGCCTGCCCAGAGTGGGGGGACACGGTGCCCTGGGGTGGGGTGGGGGCCACTGGGATCTCGGCTCGGGTCTCCCATGGGATTCCCTGCTCTCACTGCTCCTCTCCTCCCACCTCAGCTCTGCCTACGTGTCCTACGGGGGCCTGCTCATGCGGCTGCAGGGAGACGCAAACAACCTGCACGGGTTTGAGGTGGACTCTCGCGTTTACCTGCTGATGAAGAAGCTGGCCTTCTAGCACAGCTCCGTGGGCTGCCCGGCCTCTTCAGAGCTGGGGAGGAGGGAGCAGTCCCCCTCCTCATCCCGGTGTCTTCTGACTCCTGCTGGGATCCACATCTCTGTTTGCAACGAGGGAGGTGCCTGTCATTTGAGTGGACGCCATGCTGGGTGCTCTGGTCTTGCCTGATGGCATCTCCTCACCTCCGCCTGCCTGTGCTCAACAGCCCTGGCTCTGGCCAGAAGGAACTGGACTGGGACAGCTGCCTGCCTGTCTCTGGGGACTGGGAACCGTTCCCTCAGGAACCATCCTGAGGCAGGCTGCCTTGATTTGATTAAACTGGGATATTTTCTACACCTGGCTCTGCTTGCTGAGAGACGAGGCTGGCGGGGAGTGGATAAACCTACGCAGGGGGAAGGGGGGGACCCTCCACTTCCCAAAGGATGGGGAGTCCAAACCTGCAGTAGGTGGGTATGGAGAGGAGGAGTGGCAGCTCATGCCCTGCACGGGGCCGTGCCAGGTGATCCTGCGGCACTGGCGGCTGCCATGGGAGGGAGCGGGCACCGGGCAGAACTGGGAGCATGTCCCAGAGGAGCCAGCTCCTGCCCCGGGCCGGGCACAAGGACACACACAACCCTTTAGAAAAATAGCTCTTTAATTGAAAAGCATTCACAGTAGAGGTGCCTGCCCGGGTGGGAGCAGGGCCTGTGCCCGCTGGCACATGAGTGTCACTGTTTGCCTCCATGGGCTGTGCAGCCGATGGAGACTTGGGGAGCAGGTGCCAACCCTTTCCCTGTGGGCATCTTCCTGGGCAGCCAGAGCGCAGCTTAGTGTCCTGCAGGATTGCTCCAGCATCGCATTGGGGTTGAACCCTGTGTGCAGCCTCACTGGGCCTCACATGGAGGGTCTTTGCTGTCCTGTCCTTGCTTGCACAAGACCTTGGCCAGGTCTTCGAAGAAGAAGCGCAGCTTGCCCTGTACCAGCTGCCGGTAGGTGAGGAAGATGCTGGTGATGTGGGTCTGCTCCATGGAGTGTGGGGAGCAGCTCGGCTCCCAGTGTCCTGCCTGAGGGGCGAGAGTGGGACAGAGGGGTGACAAACACCGTTGCACCCAACCCAGCCCGGCTGGCACCTGTGCCAGGGTGGCCTGGCTCATGTGGGGAGGTCTCACCTCCCAGCTGAAGGTCTGCAGGAGCAGGAAGAAGGAGTTGGCGTGTCGGTAAAGCTGGCTCAGCTGCCTGGCCCCGCACTCCTCGCTCACCTGGCCCTGGGCCCCCGCCACAGCACCCACCAGCAGGGCCAGGTCACACAGGATCTCCCGACGCTTGGTCTCGTTCTGGGGGAGCAGACAGTGATCCCCAGGGCCTCGTTGCTTCCTGTGCCCACCTTAGGGCTGGATGGGGTCCTCTACCCTCCCTGTGCCACCAGATATGCCCACAAGCATCTTGTTCAGCATTTCTGGTGCTTGTGCCAACCCAAGATTCCTTCTCCAGTCCTGTTGGCACACCAGTGCCAGCACCCTCCTCCCAGCCCCTCTCACCAATTTGGATTTCCACTGCTGGAAAGTGAAGTCCACCAAGGGCAGCACTGCAGGACAGCTGAGCGCAGGCAGGGCCTGGCACTGGCTCTAGTGAGGAGAGATGTCAAGGTGAGGTGCCAGGAACTGTGCATGTCTCTGGCCTTGGGTTTTGTGGGGACTGTATCCTCACCACTCTCGTTTCCATGTCCTTGGCCTCCATGATGTACTTCTGGATAAGCCTGTTGTCACAGACCAGCCGTGTTGGGCTGGCACGGTCCTCTTTGACGTGCAGGAGGAAGGATGTGAGGAGGAGCAGTCCTGGAGGAGATGGAGTTGCCTTATGCACTGTGCCACCCTCCCTGGGCAGTGCCAGCACAGAGCCGTGCCTCCAGTGGCAAGTTCCCTCCCCAGCCCGTGGTGGGAGTGCAGGGGGAGGTGTGAGTGGCTGAGGAGGGCCCGGTGCTGCTCTCCAGTCAGCCAGCGAGGGGTGCCCGGTGCTCACGGGGGAGAGCCGTGGTTTCCGTGCCAGCGGTGTGTGCCAAGGGGCCGCACGGCCACGTCTGCCAGGTTTTTCGGCCGCGCTCCAGGCAGGGAAGCAGGGCTGTACTCCCTGTGCAGACCAGGGCCAGCCCTCCGGCTCCCTGCCAAGAGCAGCTCCAGGCGTCATGTGCACTTCGGGGAATCCCGGCCTGCAGTGTCCCGCAGGGAACATCTGCTCCTTGCCGCTGCCCTGGCTGAGTGCTCCCCTGCCGGCACTGCCTTCCCCAGTGCCGCTGGCACACCGCTGTGCCCGGCGACTGCCCGTCCTGCCAGCTTCTCCAAAGGCCCTCCGCATCCTCCTGCCTGCCTCGCTGCCTGCCCTGGCACTACACCTGTCCCCAAAAGCCCTCAGCACAGCCTGTTTCCCTAGGATGGGCATGGAGAGATGCTCGGTTGCCCTCGCATGCTGGCAGTGGCCAGGTCCAACCAGCCCAGAGCCACCCTTGGGGTTTGATGCCCATCTGTGGGATTCTTGGTGCAGGGGCCGCTCTGCCCGTGGGGCCGCAGCATCCGCTGTCCCTTCCTACGCACCCGGTCTCCCCTTTCAGCCACACACTCACTGTTCAGCTCCATGCTCGGCTGGGGGCTTCGGCCCCGCATCTTCCACCCTGGGGCTGGCGGCTGCTCCCTGGCTCCCGTTCCCCTTCCATGGAGGGCAGCGGTGGCGCGGGCTCCCCGCGAGCCGCCCAGCCGGGCCGGAGGGCCGGAGGCCGGGAGCGGCCCTGGCACGGCACGGCGCGGCTCTGCGGCTGCGGCCTGGCCGCCCGGCCGAGGCAGCACGATTTCCTGTTGTGTCGCCGCTGACCTTCAAGCAAAATCGCAGTGGGGGCCCCGGGCCCGGGGGACGGCTTCCTGCCTCCGGCCGCTTCCTCCCTTGGCTCGGGGCGCGGGAAGGGCGTCCCAGGGCGCCCTCCGTGGCTGCTCACCTGCCCCCAGGCCTGAGCGCTCAGCAGCCAGCGCCTCAGTGCTCAGTGCCTCAGCTGTGCCTGCCCGGGGGGAGAGGGTGGCCCTGGTACCTGCAGAAAGGATGGCGTCAGTGACCCCGCACTGGACAGCCCCAGCAACATCAGCCCTAATGGGCTCCTGTGGCAGCCAGGTATGAAAGCCACCAAAAACCCTCTCACAGAGGTGGGCCATAATCCTGGTGACCCTCTCCCAGAGTTTAACTTCATCCCTGGTGACCTTTACCTAGTTTAGACCCCATCCCTGGTGGCCCTCACCCAGAGGCATCCATCACCCATAGGTGACTCAGGAAGCTGGAGATGCCCGGGATGGCTGTGGTGCATGGCATCCCTCTGAGCTGGGGAGGATTATGGATCACAGGGGTCATGGCTGGTGCATGGTCCCAGGGCGGTTTCACCAGGGGTATTGTTTGGGAGTGGGGTGGGTGAGGCACCCACAGGTGCCCCCTCCCTGGGTAGGAGAAGCCCCGGGGCCCTGTTCAGCACCATGCCCTGGCATGGCTATGGCATTCCCTGGCAAAGTCAGCCCTCGCTGGGCACTCTGGCAGGGGCTGCACAGCCCCAAACCCACGTACACGTGTACACACCTGCCACGTGCACCCTCAAACCTCCGTGTACACACGTGCCCTTCCCTGGCACACCTCGGGGCATGCGCTCAGAGAACCCCCCACCCCGGCAGCCCCCCACAGCTTGCCTTTGGGGGACACCCCCCTCCCAGCCACATCCTCTCGCTCCCGGTCGCCCTGCAGCCCGCGCGTTTCCTTCTCACACCCCGGCTCTCGCACACTCTCGCACGTTCCCACCCCCGTCCCTGTGGACAGCAGTTCCCGGCAGCGCCTGGCCGGGTGACAACAGCTAAAGTAAACACCCCAGCCCCGCTCCACCTGCCCCATGCCCTGCTCAGCCCACAACAGCCCACCTTGCAGGGTGCCTGGATGGGGGGTCCAGAGGGTGCCACGACTCCAGGGACGAGACTGGCAGCCCGGCTCACCTGGGCACAGCTGGCAGCAACGGGACCCGTGAGTACCGGGGTCAAATACCTCCAGGCTTCTCGCACACGGCCGTGGCCCGTCTGCGGACGTGACAAGCTGCAGTCACGCCCGTCATCACCCTCAGCCCCTCTGCCAGCGCTGGCCTCGGGCCCACAGCTGTCCCCATGTCAGTCCCTGCCATGCCCCCACCATGTCCATTCCCTGTCTCTCCCTGGGTGCAAAGCCACTGGCGATGCCAGGCTGGAGAGCTGCGGTGCCCAGCATTCCTTCTTGATTAGGCAAACAAACCCATCAGGGGAAACTGGAGAGCAACTGGAAACTGGAGGTCTAATGGACCCCCATGGGCATCCTAAGGTGCCCACAATAGTCCCTTTACTCCAAAATATTCCTTTTCAACAATGCCAGAAGCTGGCAGGCAGCATGAGCCTGTGCCCGTGGGCAGCCTGGTATTCCTCTGCTGGAAAGAGCAATGCCAGCATTTGCTGCCCGTGCCAGGGGGGCAGAGGAGGATGTGGGGGAGAGCCCCTGCTGCTGGCCCCAGCCCGATCCCACGGATGATGCGTGCTGTAGAGGGAGAGAGTGTGGGGGCAGTGAGTGAGGCACAGGGACCCCAGAGGGACACGGGGGCTCCGGCCAGGCAGCCAGCGCTCTGGCAGGGGACAGGAAGCCAGGCGGGGGCCGCGGGGCTGCACAGCTGGCCGGATCCCGGTGCCAAGATTCCCACCTCTCCTTACAGGGTGCAAAGTGCTGGGAATCCCGCTGCAGGGACAGCCGTTCGCACCCACTTTGCCAAGGTGCTGAAGACAGCAGGAGGTGCCAGGAGTCAGGGAAGGGGGGGGAAGAGGAGGAAGACGCCGGGGTGGGGGGGAGACTGTGGTTCGGTGGCACAGCTCTTGTCCCCGCAGGCCACCCAGATGTGCTCGCTGGGTACCCCCAGGATGTCAGTGCTAGCATGGGAAGCAAACCTGGCTTTCCAGGGGCAGGGGGGGGGGTCCCAGCCCCCTTTGAAGCCCCCATAAAAGAGTCCGGCATAAAGGAAAGAGAAAGTCAAAGGAACAAAGAGAGCGGCTAATCCCGGCGTGAGCAAACAGCCCCGTTTGCTCAGGGCACAGCTGGCTCCGGGGCCAGGGAAAGGAGCACAGCGGGGCTCTGCGGGTGCCAGGCAGCGGGGGACCCTCTACCGGGGCTGCCCCTCCCCGAGCACGAGCAGTCCCCAGGAGCAGGGTCCCTCCTGGACCCTCCGGGCTTTTTTGCTACATATGCAAATTGCCAATAAACATCCGTGGGCAAATCCTACTCCCCGCGCAACCTGGTCCTTGCACTGCTCCCAGACAGCCGTCCCAGGAGAACACCCACGCCGCCGGGTAACCGGACTTGCAAGGGGCACCTTGGTCGGGGTGCAGCAGCTTGGGGGTGGAGGATGGCAGGGTTTTACCTTTCCCAATTTTCAGCAAGCCACATGCTGCCCAGCACCCCAGCACAAAGCCGTCGGTGCTGCCCAGAGGATGTCCATGGGCAAACCCTCCTTGCCTTGGGCAAGGACACCTCATGCCAGTGGCTCTGCTGGCATCTGGGGCGATTCCACTGTGCCTCCTCTCCCATCCCGCTTCTCAGCCAAGCTTCCCACTCCAGTGGGGGGCACGGAGTGTGCGGGGAGGGCACCTCGTCCCTCCTCCTCCATCCCATGAAGAGGCGAAAGGGTTAATGCCAGGCAGCCGAGCCGCAGGTGGGCGCAAGAATGAAATTCCTTCTCGCTGTCCTGCGAAGTCTGGGCACAAATATTTGCCTGCATGTCCGGTGGGGAGGGGGAGACCACCATCGCTTCTGGGAGCTTGCTAATCCCCATGCCAAACAAGGCCCCCACATGCCCCACATGCCCCCCGCCTTCCTCCTGCCGGGGTCACCCTGCAGAGCCTTTGAGCAGGGGACATTTGAGGTCAGGGGGGGCACCAGCACCTTTGGGTGCTCCTGTGAGCAGGGAGCTCTGTGGGCTTAACAGGGCGCTGGGAACAGGCATCTTGTTCAGGGACACTGCCAGGATCCGCTTGGCGTGGCAGATGAGGTTGTTTTGGGGTCTCCGTTCCGCTCCCCGAGTCGTGGCCACGGCAGCGGGATGGGACGAAGGAGAGAGCCCCAGGCATCCCCGCCATGTCAGCAACGCACCCTCCATAATAAATTCCGTGTGTTCACAGACAGAAAATAGCCACTTTCCCCGGCTCCATTGCCCCCCCAAACTGCATCCCCCTTCTGTACCTACCACCCCCAAAACTCCCTCCATCTCCAGACCCCCCTGGCCTTCGTCTGGGATGGCCCAGCCCTGCAAGTCGCCTACCAGTTGTGCAAATATTGCCGGAACGGCTGTAATCCCTGTGTCCAACGTGAATTATGAGATATTTCCACCCATTACGACAGCCCCTCCCGCCCCGCCGCGTGTGTGTGAGGCCGGGGGGATTAGACACGGCACAAGCCACACTCGGCACAGAGCTTTGGGGAGGCTGACGGCTCTCAGCGTCCCACAACGGGGCGGAGCAGCCGAGGGGGGCTCTTTTTGGAGAGAGGGGGTGCCCCACATGCCTTCCAGTCTCCAGGCTTATGCCTGGAGGGGGTGTTGGGGTGCCCAGAAGGCAGTGGGAGGCTGTGGGAAGGGGAGCCCAGGGCACGTAGTTTCACCACGACCCCATCCCTGGGGAGCAGAGGCTCCTTCCTGTCGCCCTGAGCCCGGCTCATGTTCAAAGCCGCGAGCAGGCAGCAGCTAATGAGGGCAGACAATGGGAGCTGCGTGGGGCAGAGCTCGGGTGAGGGCCTGCGGAGACACCCCCACGCCAGGCATGGCACAGCCCTGGCACCACGATCCTCTGGGATCCTCCGTGGGACCCTCACCGCCGGGCAGGGCACATGCCCACAGAGCCCCTGCAGAACTATAGGCTGTTCGTAGGGCACCTTTGGGGCATCCCACCTGCACTTTGCTGTGACCGTCACCTCCCCACCAGGGACAAGCCAGAGCCCACCCTGGGAAGAGGTGGTGGAGGGGTGAAGGTGCCAGGCTTGAGGCTGCCCATGACCAGCCGTCTCCATCACGGTGCAGCTCCAGCTGCCCGCAGCTGGCAGCCCCGTAGGGGATGTGCCGGCGCCAGGCCCAGCTCTGGAGCCTCAGAAGTGCTTTTGTGCAGGGCGCTGCTCCTCACAGACATGTGCGGGCGCTGGGAAGCAGCTGGCGGGACCAGGACCCTTTCCCAGCGCCGCCCTGGGCCGGCACCATCCCCTCTCCAAGAGCACAGGGACCCCCAAGGCTCTGTCAAGCCACGTCTGCCTGTTGATGAGGGCACCCCTTGGCATTTCCAGGGGCAGCCCAGGCTGTGGACGAGGGAAGCCCAGGCACGGCCGGAGCATCCCTTTCCTCCTTGCCCACTGCAGCGGCCGTGCCCCGCTCCCTGGGCAGGGATTCCCAGCACCCTCCTGACATGCTAGCCATGCCAGCGTACCACCCTGGTCCCAGCCTGGCAGTGCCGGGACACCCTTGCAGCCCCCCTCGCCCTCACGCCGCCGCCCCGTGCCTCGGATTCCCCCGTGCCGAGGGCTGCAGCCAGGCGGGTTCCCCGTCTGTCTCCTTTCCCCGGGAAAGGGGAGGGAGCTTCCCTCATCGCTTCCCCGTGTCCCGCAGACGAGCCAGGAGACTGTGACGAGCTCTGGGTGCACAGCGCCAGCACCGGATTCCTGGCACCGGCGGGACAGCTGGGAGCCATCGCCCGCCTCCTCCCTGCTCAGCCCCGCTCACGTCCCGCCGTCCCCAGGGCCGCTGCTGTGCTGCAGCGGGCACCGCGCAGCGACGCTGGCACAGCCACACAGACCCCAACCCTTCCCTGCCCTCCGCGCCGCTGGATCCCGGGCCAGCGAGGACGTCGGGAGAGAGGAGAGGGGACAGGTCAGTGACACCGCTGGGGACAGCGGGGAGGGCACAGGGCCAAGGAGTGCCATGCTGCCAGGCATGGTCGCTGCTTGCAGAACGTGCTCGCAAGCAGCAGGGTGTCAGGGACAGCCGTGCCCGGGGGGATGCCCGAGGTCCTGGCAGTGCCCCAGCCCTGGAGATGCCAGCGGGCTGTCCAGGGTAAGCCCGGCTGCTCCTGGCTGCCTTCTGCCAGCTCCTGCCACGGGCCAGGTCCCCGGCAAGGCGATGCCCCACTGCCCGCCCCGGGAGAGGTGTCGCGCTGCCCGGAGGCGTGTGCCAAACCGGGGCAGGGCATGGCATGGGGCAGCCATGGAATAGCCGGGGATGGGCAACCCCTTGCTGGCCCTAGGGCAAGGGGCGGTGGGCTGCAGCCCCCCCAGCTGCTCACTAGGCTGCGGGGAGGCCCAGGAGGAGCTTTCTGGGGAGGCAGGGGCCTGTTGTGCTCCAGCTGTGCCGTGTTTCCCTAGCTACACCGCGCAGCTGGCCGGGTGTTTGCACCGCCCGGAGTTGATTTTGGCAGCCCCACGCTTCCCCCTCCTCCCCTCCCCACCCGCCTTCCCCCTGCCGGGCGCCCGCCTGCCACGCACCCACCACCCTCAGCCTCTCCCTGCCACCCTCGGCGGGGATGGCAATAGGGACATGGGTGACACAAGCTGCCCCACTCCTCATAGACTCCCCCTCCCCTGAGTTCATGCCTCAGTTTCTCCCAGATGGATGATGCTCTCCCCAAACTTTTCCATGGTGCCTATTCACTGCCAGTCTCTGCCACCCTCACCAGCCCAGGTGTGGGTGAAGAGTTGGACTGGTGCTGGGTGCTGCTCTCAAAGAACCTCCAGACTCCCCTACCCTCCCTGGGCAAGGGAACCCAGGCATCCGGGCTCCTGTTCCCCTGCAGCCACCGGCACTGGTGGGCAGGAGCCCAGGGTCCCACTCTGGAGCCTTGCTCTGCCCAGGGTGGGCAGCAGCTGGAGAAATTTAGGAATGTGGAAGTCACGAGCTGGAGGGGGTTGGTTGTGCCTTTGCAGTGTGGACTGGGGGAGGGGTCTGCCTGTTTTGGGAGCCCACGCTCAGGGGTGCTGAGTGGAGGGAGGAAGGGCTGGCTGCAGGGGAATAGGATGGCCAGTGCATTGCAGTGCCCTGTGTCCTGGGGTGCCAAGTGGCCTGGGAGGGAACTGAGTGGATGGAGTAGTCCCCAGGATGTCTCATGCCTGGGGAGTGGGGGGCAGCGAGCCCTGGAAGGGCTCATGACTGAAGGTGGACTGTGTGGATGTGGAGACGCCAGGATGCTCTGTGCCCAGGAGATGCCCCATGCCGGGAAGAGTACACAGATTGAGGAGGCCGGCATTTGGATGGGTGTGCCCTGCAAACGCAGGGGGTTTATGTGGATGAGAAGCTCCCGTGAGGCTCATGGCCTTGAAGAGGGGCACGTGAATGGGGGCATCCCTGGGATGTCCAGTGCTCAGGAACAGCCCAAGCTCCCTGGAAGGGGATGGATGGTGGTGTCTCCACAATGCCCTATACCCCAGAGGGTGTTGTTTGAATTGGGAGGGGATGTCCCCACGATGCCCAAAACCTGAGGGTGCCCGATGCTCTGAGGGAGGGCTATATCATACAATCATATCATAGCCTGGGCTGGGTTGGAAAGGACCTTAAAGATCATCTGGTTCCAACCTCCATCCCTCAGGCTCCCCGTGCCCTGGGGCTGGCATGTGAGTACGGATGCTCTGCACTCGGGGGTGCCGCATGCCCGGGCAGAGAGGGAGCAATGAATGGGGGGGATCCCCAGGACATCCCGAGCGCGGGGGTCCCCCCTGCCTGGCNGATGGGTGTGCCCTGCAAGCGCAGGGGGTTTATGTGGATGAGAAGCTCCCGTGAGGCTCATGGCCTTGAAGAGGGGCACGTGAATGGGGGCATCCCTGGGATGCCCAGTGCTCAGGAACAGCCCAAGCTCCCTGGAAGGGGTGTGGATGGTGGTGTCTCCACAATGCCCTATACCCCAGAGGGTGTTGTTTGAATTGGGAGGGGATGTCCCCACGATGCCCAAAACCTGAGGGTGCCCGATGCTCTGAGGGAGGGCTATATCATACAATCATATCATAGCCTGGGCTGGGTTGGAAAGGACCTTAAAGATCATCTGGTTCCAACCTCCATCCCTCAGGCTCCCCATGCCCTGGGGCTGGCACGTGGGTACGGATGCTCTGCACTCGGGGGTGCCGCATGCCCGGGCAGAGAGGGAGCAATGAATGGGGGGGATCCCCAGGACATCCCGAGCGCGGGGGTCCCCCCTGCCTGGCGGGGCGGTGCCGGCCGGCCCGGGGCTGCGGCAGGGGGGTGCCCGCGGCCCGGAGGTGACCGGGACGGCGGTGGGCGGTGGTGGGGTCTCCGCAGGCTGCGCCTTTGGGGGGCATTTCTATGCCCTGGAGGAGACGTGGCACCCGGACCTGGGGGAGCCCTTCGGGGTGATGCGCTGCGTTATCTGTCACTGCGAGCCGGTGAGTGCCCCCACACACCCCTTTCCTTGGGAGACCGCCCGGGACCCGGCTCTGCTGGGGAGGGGGCTGGCAGGGAGGGAGTTCGACCCCTCTGTTCAATGCACTCCTCTCCTTCCCATGGAAGAGGGAAGCGGGATCCCTTCAGCCAGCCGGACACCTGGATGTCCTCCCCCGCGGCAGGGGGGAGGAGAAGGGGGGTTTAAAGGATCAGGCTTCATTCTTCCTCCCCCTCCTCGGGGATGGCCTCCGGCACCCTCCCTCCTTCCCTCCGAGCAGTTCCCCGAGGCCGGGGCTGGCGGGGCCACGCACAGCTGGTCAGGAGCCTGGGGGCCGTGGGGAGGGGGCCCGGGTTTGGCTGCCGTACAGGCGTCTGGGGACCGTGCAAGGTGTCCAGGGGCTCCAGACGGAAAAAGATGGGGGAAGCCAGGCTGTGCCGGGAGGGCATGACTGGGCACACCTTGGAATGGCCTGGCACACCTTGGCACGGCTCTCCTGGGGTCTTCTTGGCCTCCCCCACAGCAGAGGAACCACCGGGGGAAGCCCGTGGGGAAAGTGAACTGCAAGAACATGAAACAGGACTGCCCTGTGCCTGCCTGTCCCCGGGCCACACTGCTGCCTGGGCACTGCTGCCACACCTGCCCCAAAGGTGAGGAGAGTGGGTGCTTCCCTGCAGGGACCTCTTCCAGCCCCCCAGCATCCCCCGTTGGCCTGGGAAAGGGGGCATTGCACACCCCTCTGAGAAGGGCTGGTCAATTTGTTATGAAAGTCACCAGTGCCCACGATATGATGGGCAGGGGGAAGCCCTGATGGGAACAGCCTGAAAGGAGCGCAGGGAAGGCACACAGGGCCAAATGCCCTGCCTGTCCATGTGCCTGTGCACAGCGTGCCCCAGCTAAGAGCTCCATAGTGATTCACAGAGCACATCTCAGTCTGTCTCGAGAGGGGGGATTTATTATTGTCCCCCACCCCGAGCTCTTGGGCACAAGCAGCCTGGTGTGATGATCTCCTCCTGTGTCCACCCCATGCCAACCTTGCCAGGCCCCCCAGAGAAGAGCCCTGCACCCCGCTTTGACACCTTCGAGTACTTCCAGGACAAGGAGGATGACTTGGACAAGCCCTACAATGACCGCTCCTACCTCAGCTCCGAGGGCCTGGCTCGCGACGATGCCCGCACAGGTGAGCCCCCCGCCCAGGCAGCAGCAGTGTGGGGCGCCCCCCATGCTCCCCCTCACCAGCAGCATCCCGTCCCCAGAGTTCGTGGCCTTGCTGACGAGTGGCCCGGAGCCGTGGCGCCCCGTGTCCAGCGCGGTGGCCAAGGCTCGCTTCACCCTGCTGCGCTCCTCCCTGCTCTTCTCCATCAGCTATGAGCGGTGAGTCCTGCCCCCTGCCCAGCCTGGCACAGCAGGCAGCTCTCTGGAAAAGGGGGGATGCGACAGTGCTTGTGCCTCAGTTTCCCTTCTGACACCCCCCCCAAGGTGCCACAGCCTTGCACTGACAGAGTGAGAGATCTGGGGAAGTGGGGGGCAATGTGCTGGGCTCCAGCCTAGGTCAGCGGCCAGAATTTCGGCACACCCACGGTGTCGGCCCAGCCTCACCCATTTGCCTCCAGGTCTGGACTGGGAACAAACGGGAACGGTCCCAGGGCTCCCGTGGGTGCAGCTGGCAGAACTGCTGTGCCACCCTGCCGGCTCTGCCGGTGGGCAGTGCCTTGGCACTGCTGACAGGGTTCCCCATCCTTGCCGTGCCCTCCCCGGATGCCCGCCAGCAGCAGAGCCTCTCCGCTCCCTCCCTCCTTCCCGCTCCAGTTTCTTCTGCTCTTCCTCGCTTCCAGGCCCCTTTGCATAGTAAAGTGGTGACTAATTTCCAGCTCTGACAGGGGGAGCCAAGCGGAGCCGAAAATGCTCCTTATTTACGGCCTCAACAGTCAGCTCCCAGCGGGTCCTGCCGTGGTGCCTTTCCCGGCAGAGACCCCCATCCTGCTTTGTGCCGGTTAGACACCGCTCCAGGTCAGGGGAGCCCAGAGAGCCCGTGCCAAGCTGGCATTTGGCACGACAGCAGAGTCGGGCTAGTCCTGGAATGGGCGGGCAGAGCCTGGCGCTTAGCACCCCAGGGGAACGTCATCCTTCTCCTGCCCACCCCAAACCCCCCGTGACCCCCCTGTGCCCTCCCCGACAGAGCCCTGTGCCTGATGCTGAGTGAGGGTGGTGCCGGGGGAGGGGGAGGGCAGGCACTTGGCCCTTGCTCACCCCCCGGATGCTCGCAGGCTGGGGCGGCCGAGCCGGGTGCGCTTCAGTGACCCCGAGGGTAACGTGCTGTTTGAACACCCCGTGCAGAAGAGCGCTGCCCCCGAGGACGGCATGGTGAGAGGGGCTGGGAGGGCAGGGGGCGCGGTGCCCCTCCCGACCCTGCCGGGTGTGCGGTGTCCCCCAGCCACCGCCCAGCCCTTCCATCCATCACCCACAGCTCTGCGGGATGTGGAGGACGGTGTCCAAAGCCAACGTCCAGCTGCTGCGGGGGGAACAACTCCGTGTGTCCCTCATCACCCGGGCACAGCCCTCCGGAGAGGTCCACGGGCACATCCTCAAGCACCGGGCACTCTTCGCAGGTAAGTCCAGATCCCGCATGCACACCCAGTGGGTGCCCACCAGATTGTCCCTCATTCCCCTGTCCCTGCACAGAGACATTCAGTGCCATCCTGACCTCAACGAATCCCTTGCACCTGGGTGCTGGGGGCATGGCCATGCTGACACTGAGTGACACCGAGAACAACCTGCACTTCATCCTCATGGCCCGGGGACTGCTGGAGCCTGGAGCGAGGGGTGAGAGCGGGCAGGGAAGGGGAGGGAGGCACTGCCCAGAGGGGGCTGCATAGAGCTGAGGGGGTGCATGGCATGTGTGCAGCTCAGGATGCATCTGATCAGCATCTGTGGGGTCAGGATGGGTGCCTGGGCTGGGTGTGGGGCTCAGGGTGGGTATAGGGGCTGTCTGTGGGGGTGGGATGGAGGGTGAGGTGTGCATACATTGTATGNATATGGGGTGTGAGGGTCATTGTGCAAGAAGGATGGGTTTATGATGTGGGTGTGCACGGATTTAGGGGGTGCTGCAGGGAATGGTGAGGGTCCAGACACACAGGGACAGGCAGCTGGCAATAGAGTGCCAGGGGGTTGGAGGTGGTAGGCACAGAGGGGTGGGTTTGACAGTGGTTGCAGACCCCTGGTCCCGTGGGTCCACTCCCCTCTGCCATGTCCAGAATCCCCCTGGGTCCCGCTGAGGGTCCGCATCCTGCACCAGGGCCAGACGCTACGGGAGGTCCACGCCAACATCACGGTGGAGGTAAAGCCTGTTCCCCCACGTGCCCCGGCAACCATGGTGCCCAGATCATGGCTGATCCATGGCGCTCTACCCCCCTGCCAGGACCCCGACTTCGCGGAGGTGCTGAGTGATCTGTCTGCCCAGGAGCTGCAGTTGCTGGTGCAGGGGCAGCTCCGCATCGTGGCTGAGACAGAGGGCCGGCACGCGCGGCAGCTGGCCGGCACCATCACCACCCGCCGCAGCTGCGACAGTGAGCGCAGGGCAGGCACCCTGGGGTGCAGGGGGGTTGCTGTGCTCACCTCCGTGCCAGCCTCACCCACCCCTGTGCCTCTCTTCCCGGGCTGAAGCCATCCAGAGTGTGCTGTGCGGAGCGGACGCTTTACTGCCGACCAAAACCGGGGCTGTGGGCTCAGCCAAACTGGCGCTGCATGAGAATGGCACCCTGGAGTACCAGGTAAGTGGTGGGCACCCATTTCCCTCTCGAGGGTCCCAGGGCTATCTGCCACCCTGGCACTGACCCTTGGTACCTCACCCGCAGGTGCAGGTGGTGGGCACTGCCAGCGAGGTGGTGGGCATCACACTGGAGACCAAACCCCGGCGGAAAAGCAAGAGGAACATCCTGTTTGACATGACACCCAGCTACAAGGATGGGCTGGTGAGCGCTAGTTGATGCTGGGAGGGATGGCACAGGGACTTTGGGTGAGTCCCTGTCCCAACCTGCACGGTCTCCCGCCGGTGGCAGGCCTGGGGTGCCTGGCAGAGCCCCAGCGCCCGCGATGCCCACATGCTTCTACAAAATGAGCTCTTCCTCAACGTGGCCACCAAGGACTGGGCAGAGGGTGAGCTGCGGGGCCAAATCATCTCCCTGCCCTACAGTGGGCTGCTCGCCCGCTACACAGGTACCAGGGACACCAGGGGTGGTAATGGGGGGCAGTGGGGCAGCCCTCCCACACACCACCCCCCCACCACGGTCCCTGTCTGTACGCAGAGATGCCCGTGGCGTTGGCAGGGCAGCTGGTGTCCCCCCCAGTGCACAGCGGCGCTGGGGGGCACGCCTGGCTCTCGCTGGATGAGCACTGCCACCTGCACTACGAGATCTCGGTGGCGGGGCTGGGACGCCCGAGCGATGGCACTGTCAGTGCCCACATCCATGGGGTGGCCGAGCTGGGGGAGATGGGCACCCGCCCCCACCAGCACAAGCGCCTGCTCAAGGGTTTCTACAGCACTGAGGTGAGGTGGGCACCCGGTCAGGGCACCCCACAGCAGGGGCTGGGCCAGACCTTATCCCCACCCTGGTGCCCCTCTTGCCACAACAGGCTCAGGGGGTGGTGAAGGACCTGGACGCCGACCTGCTGCAGCACCTGGCCCAGGGCACTGCTTTCCTGCAAGTCAGCACCAAAGCACACCCCAACGGGGAGATGAGGGGACGGGTAGGTCCTCATCGGGGCAGGGCACCCTTACCCATCCCCACTGCTGCCTGGGGCCGGGTGGCTCTGCCTGGGGTCGGGTGGAAGGGCACAGGATGGCTCTGTTACAAGGTCCCAGCAGTACAGTGTGATGTGTTTTGTGGCCATGGGTGGTTCCTTCACCAGCCCTGACCACGGAGGGCAGCCAGGCATCAGCATGGGAAGTGACCTCCTGCTCCTTGCCCCCTCCAGGTGCACATTCCCAACCAGTGCCATGCAGGAGGAACCCGCCTGGCCCCAGGGGAGTCCCTGGGGCAGGCTGAGCTCTCCGAGAGCACCAAGACCAGGGACCTGGAGCAGCTGAAGAAGGACCCCAACTCCTGCTTCTTTGAGGGTCAGCACCGGGCACACGGCACCCGCTGGGCACCTGATTATGACAAAAAATGCTCCATCTGCAGCTGCCAGGTACGAGCCGGGGGTTGTGCTGGAGGGGCAGCACCCATCAGTAGTGCCCCTCTGTAATAAATCCCATCCCTGCTGTCCCCAGAAGCGCACAGTGATCTGCGACCCCATCTTGTGCCAGCCCCTCAACTGTACCCACCAGGTGCACCCCGAAGAGCTGTGCTGCCCCATCTGTGAAGGTACCTGGGGGATGGGCTGGGGGGCTCCTTGTGAAAACAAGCTGGGGGTCCCTCTCAGAGACTTGGCTGCTGGCACCGTGTGCACCCTCTCATGGCCTTCCTCGTCCTTGCAGAGAAGAAGACAGAGCAGGAAGAGCTGAAGCTGGAGCGGGCACGGGACAGTAGCGAGGGTAAAGTCCTTGTGGGCACGGGCTGAGGGGGACGCTCTGCAAAGGCTGAGTCACAAGGGCTGTGACTTCCTCCTCTTCTTCTTCCTCTCCCAGGCTGCTACTTTGATGGTGACAAGACATGGCGAGGCTCTGGCACTCGCTGGCACCCTGTCGTGCCCCCCTTTGGCCTCATCAAATGTGCTATTTGTACCTGCAAGGTGGGTGTGTGTTCCAGACGTGCCCCCCAACCTGGTCTGGCACCTGTGGGTGCTCTCAGTTGCCAGGCACTGTAGCTGAGGCTCCAACCCGGGCATGGGGTGCCGACTGCCCTGTGCCTCCCCTGAGCCCCGTGCCCACCCTGCAGGGCACCACAGGTGAAGTGCACTGCGAGAAGGTGCAGTGCCCGCGGCTCACCTGTGCCAACCCCGTGCGTGCCAGCCCCTCTGACTGCTGCAAGCAGTGCCCAGGTACCTGCACCCCTCTCCTGCCCTCCGTTCTCCCTGCATAGCTCCCGTGTGCCACCACTGGCAAGGCCACAGGCGGGCATCCCCCCAGTGCCCTTTCCTGCAGCCCCAGAGAAGAGTGCCCTGGAGCTGGCTGACTCCATGCAGGCGGACGCGCCGCGGGCGTGCCGCTTCGGGCGCCGCTGGTACCTCAACAACGAGAGCTGGCACCCCTCCGTGCCCCCCTTCGGAGAAATGAAGTGTATCCTGTGCTGGTGTGTGGTGAGTATGCCAGCCTGGGGCAGCACCAGGGGAAGGGAAGGCACCACTGTGCCAGTCCCCGGGGCTTTGAGAATGGGTGGGAGAGCAGCACCTCAGACACGCACTGCACCCTGAGGAGCTGCTGCCCCCCAGCCCTGGTGCTCAGCCCCTCTTTCTGCTCCCCAGTCGGGGGAGACGCACTGCCAGCGCCAGGAGTGCCCCCCATCCGCCTGCGCTAGCCCTGCCACGAGGGACAACCCCTGCTGTGCCAAGTGCCGTGGTGAGTGCAGTGCTCACACATCGGCACCACTGCCCAAACGCTCTGCCCCTGCCCCTCCCAGTCTCCTTGGTGCTGAGCCAGGGCTGGCACAATTACCCCAAGTGCCCTCCTGGCACCCACTGTGCCCATCTCTCAGCCCTGCTTTTCCCCCCCAGCCCTGGATGCCCCCTCAGACGCGCGGGAGAAGGTCCACGATGCCAAGGTGGAGTCACGGAGCCACTGAGCAGTGACTGCTGCCCGGAGCGGGGCAGGCCCGCAGCGCCGCTGGGTGGCATGGGGGGCCCCACTACCTATTGCCCCTGCCCGTGCAGGGCGGGGGGCACAGAGGAGCACAGCGGGGTGCACACGGCCAGGCCCCCAGCCTGGGCACCCCATCAAAGCACGACTGCAATGCCAGGGCTGCCCTGCCCGCTCATGCCAGGGGGCAGTGGCCGGGCGCACGGAGGTTGGGGCACCCGCTGCCCTGCCCCTCCAAGCCCCCCTGGCCGGTGGGCATCGTGCCCATGTTGTACATAGTGTAAAGTCCCTCTGGCCCCTGTTCGCTGCACCCACCCTGTCTCGGCCGGGTTTCTCACATAATTTATGGTGCCAGTGGACAGGGGTCAAGATGTATTTATTAAAACCAGAGCTATTGCCCACCTGGCTCCTGTCTTTTCCTAGCAGCAGCAGCCACAGGGCCGTGCTCCTGCATCCTGTGCTGGGCACCAGGGGAACTTGCAGGCCCTGGCTTTGCTGGGTTTGGGGATGTGTATTTGGGGATATGGGGTGTGGAAGCCAATGCCAGCATGAGGACCCCGCTATGGGTTGTGGGGTGGCACTGGAGAGGACCAGAGCACTGGGCAGTGCCCACAGCTGGAGCCACAGTGCTAACCTCTGCCAATACAGTGCTTGGCAATGGTGCCCGCTGGCACAGGGACAGCAGGACTCTGTTCCCCACACCTCCGTGGTGGCACAAAGAGCCCAGCCTGAGGCCCCAAGCCAGCTGCCACGCATGGAGGCCCTGTCCTGCAGCACCCACAGCCAGGTGTGTGCCCAGGGCTGGGCACAGACACCCGTGGTGGGGCAGGGCAGACCCCTGTGCGTGCTTTGGGGCAGTGCAATCCCAGTCATCCCAGTACAGCTGCACATGGCCCCTCACGGGGCCCATGGGAGACCCAATGCTGTCACCTGCCCTTTGGTCCCTAACGTGAAGGACTGAGGGATCTCTGGGGCCATTTGTGCTGTGCTGGTGTACACTGGGATGACTGGGACAGTCAGAGCTGTACTGGGCTGTACGGGAACAGTGCCAGTCTAGGGAAAGTAATGCTGGGCTCTACTGGGACAGCAGTAAGGGTCAGTGGCACAACCACAACACTCCAGGGGGACAGTGTTAGCCTATACTGGGGCCACACCCAAGGTGACACTAGGCTAGACTGGAGTAGTGGTAGAGCAATAGAAGAATGGCACTGGGGCACGCTGGGCTGGGACAGAGCCCTGTGTGCTCAGCTGGGTGTCCTGCCCTGCGTACACCCACAGCCATGCAGGTGCCTGTGCCAGCAGGGTGGCATCACCTGTGGTGGCCTTGCTGTGTGCTGGTGGCCCACAGCCAGGCACGCTGGTGGCAGTGGGCAGAGCATGTGTCCTGGCACAGGGCTTCCCCTCCGGATGAACATCCCTGCTGCCATGGGGCAGTGCCAGGAGCTGACGAGCAAGGAGGGAGCTCCGTGCCTGGGGATACAATGAGCGGGCAACCCATTTTGTCACCTCCCTGCCTCAAACCGGTTCATGTCGGGCAACAAACCCTCCCAGACTGGCACAGGACATATCCCAGCCCCCAGCCCAGCCATCGTCACCCACCCTTGGGGGTGCCGACGTCAAACCAGAGGGTGGCACCTGGGCAGTGAGAACTAGCCCGTTCCCGATCCCGCAGCACCAGCCCAGCAGTGCCACAGCTCTGCCTTTCCCTGCACCCAGTTCTTGCCACAAAGGTGCCATCCTGTGTCCCGGGGAGGAGGGGAGCGTGGCCCTGCCAGCTGCCCCGGTAGCCCCTGAGCCCGTGGCGGCGGTGAGACAGAGGTCCCGGCAGCCAGCCTGCCATGCCGGAGCGCCTTGCCCAAGGATTGCCAAGCTCTACCCGTGCGCCTCTCTGGAGAGGACTGAGCCTCTGCTGCCCAGCGAGTTCAGCAACGAAGAGTGGAGCCCATCTCTCTCCCTGGGGGCTGACAGTCCCGGGACGCTGAGCAGCATCACGGTAAGGATGAGCTCCCTGTCAGCTTTGGGGTGGTGAGTCCCCAGAGTGCCAGGGTGCCCTGCCCTCCTTGGGCACTGACAGGTGCTCCCGTGCCCTTCATGACAACACAGACCTCAGGCACTCTGCCCCCACCGATCTGTCCGCCAGCCAGGCATGGCCATGAGCCTGGGGGTGACCCTCTGCAGAGCCCCAGCACGGTCCTCCCACATCTCACCGGGGAGAACCCACGGGGAAGCAGCGCCCAGCCCCACACCATCCCCTTGTACCTCTGGGAGGAGGGAGCAACTTGTCCCAGGGGAAAGTTGGTCCGTGGTCACCCTATGCCAGCTTTTACCCTCACCTGCACCCACTGGTTGCCCACGGGTGCCATCCTGGGCAAAGGCCACGGTGGACGGGGCCCCGCCACGGGACAGAGTTCCCGGCCGGGCTCCCCTTAGACCTGCCGGGCGCTGGGTGCCCCGCGCTGCCGGTGCCGGTACCGGGCGCCGCCGGTGCCGGGCGCTGCGGCGGAGGCGGAGCGCGGCACCATGGCCTCCGAGAGCGAGGCACAGCGGGCGCTGCAGTATGAACAGACCTTGGTGAGTACCAGGGGCACCGGGCGGGCACCGGGGTGGCGCAGGACGCGACGGGGCGCGATGCAGCACCCGTGGGGTTTGGGGGTCTGGGGGTGCCGCCCTGCTCAGGGCGGCAGAACTCCGCGGTGCCCTGTTTGGGGTG
>VZRO01005848.1:47436-58013 GCA_013397915.1 Daphoenositta chrysoptera | reverse complement strand
ATCCCATCCCATCCCATCCCATCCCATCCATCCCTAACCTCTGTCTCTCCCGCGGGCCAGGCCCAGGCCGCAGCCTATCCCAAGGCCAAACGCGTCCGCATTTCCATTGTGGTAAGCTGCAGCCAATGGCAGCCTGGGCACAGCTCCTCCCAGCCAATCAGAGCCTGGCAGGAGTTCTCTCAACCAATCAGGGGCCGGGAAAGATTGTGCTTGGCCAATCACGTTGGGCCTATATCTGTGCAGTCCATCTTGCACAGTTACGATTCCATCCAGCCGATCCTGGTGTGCATCCTCCCCGTCCCAAACCCTCCTGGGAACTGGGACACGGAGCCTCCCCGCCAGCACAGCCGCGCCATCTGCCCCACTTTGCTCAGCCAATCGTGGCACACCTTGCATTCTCTCCACCAATCACAAGCTTGGCGTGTCCAACTGCGGCCAATCAGGGTGTGACCAATGTCCTGTCAATCATTCGTGTTACTTGACCTGCCCGTGCCCTGCCTGCACCCTCATCATGTCCTGCCTGTACCCTGCCTGCACCCTCCCCATGTCCTGCCTGCCCCCTGCCTGCGCCCTCATCATGTCCTGCCTGTACCCTCCCCGTGTCCTGTCTGTCCCCTGCCTGCACCCTCCCCATGTCCTGCCTGCCCCCTGCCTGCGCCCTCATCATGTCCTGCCTGTACCCTCCCCGTGTCCTGTCTGTCCCCTGCCTGCACCCTCCCCATGTCCTGCCTGCCCCCTGCCTGCGCCCTCATCATGTCCTGCCTGTACCCTCCCCGTGTCCTGTCTGTCCCCTGCCTGCACCCTCCCCATGTCCTGCCTGCCCCCTGCCTGCGCCCTCATCATGTCCTGCCTGTACCCTCCCCGTGTCCTGTCTGTCCCCTGCCTGCACCCTCCCCATGTCCTGCCTGCCCCCTGCCTGCGCCCTCATCATGTCCTGCCTGTACCCTCCCCGTGTCCTGTCTGTCCCCTGCCTGCACCCTCCCCATGTCCTGCCTGCCCCCTGCCTGCGCCCTCATCATGTCCTGCCTGTACCCTCCCCGTGTCCTGTCTGTCCCCTGCCTGCACCCTCCCCATGTCCTGCCTGCCCCCTGCCTGCGCCCTCATCATGTCCTGCCTGTACCCTCCCCGTGTCCTGTCTGTCCCCTGCCTGCACCCTCCCCATGTCCTGCCTGCCCCCTGCCTGCGCCCTCATCATGTCCTGCCTGTACCCTCCCCGTGTCCTGTCTGTCCCCTGCCTGCACCCTCCCCATGTCCTGCCTGCCCCCTGCCTGCGCCCTCATCATGTCCTGCCTGTACCCTCCCCGTGTCCTGTCTGTCCCCTGCCTGCACCCTCCCCATGTCCTGCCTGCCCCCTGCCTGCGCCCTCATCATGTCCTGCCTGTACCCTCCCCGTGTCCTGTCTGTCCCCTGCCTGCACCCTCCCCATGTCCTGCCTGCCCCCTGCCTGCGCCCTCATCATGTCCTGCCTGTACCCTCCCCGTGTCCTGTCTGTCCCCTGCCTGCACCCTCCCCATGTCCTGCCTGCCCCCTGCCTGCGCCCTCATCATGTCCTGCCTGTACCCTCCCCGTGTCCTGTCTGTCCCCTGCCTGCACCCTCCCCATGTCCTGCCTGCCCCCTGCCTGCGCCCTCATCATGTCCTGCCTGTACCCTCCCCGTGTCCTGTCTGTCCCCTGCCTGCACCCTCCCCATGTCCTGCCTGCCCCCTGCCTGCGCCCTCATCATGTCCTGCCTGTACCCTCACCGTGTCCTGCCTGATTGTGCTGCCTACACCCCCGCTGTTCCTTGCCTGTACCCTGCCCATGCCCTGCCTGCAGCCGGGGTGTGGATGCACCGCCTGCCGCCCTGAGGGCTGCTCCAACACACCTCTCTTGCAGGAGGAGATGATTCTGGGTGACAAGATGACCCCAGCAGAGGTGAGGGGTTGGGCAGAGACGGGCAGGACCCTCCTGCTCACAGGGATCCCAGACATCCCAAAGGGGTGCCAGAGCATGAGGTGGGCGCAGGGAGGTAGGGGGTGGATAACCCAGATTTCTCCATAAGATTGGGTGTAGGGAGGATGGGGGGGGCCCTTGCTGGCACCTGTGGGGAAGCCGTACCCCTTACCCTGCCCAATGGCATCTCCCCAGATCCTGGAGTGGGAAGAACAGCAGCTGGACCAGCTGGTGGACTTCAGCAGTGCCAAGATTGACCCCGCGCCCTTCCAGCTGGTGGAGCACACCTCACTGCACAAGGTGCGCCCACACCGCGCCCCAGACCCCCACCCGCAACCCCCAGACCCCCAACTCAGCCCCCTCTTCCTGCAGACCCACACCATCTTCTCTCTGCTGGGCCTGGACCACGCATTTGTCACCAGCATTGGGCGGCTGGTGGGCATGGTGTCCCTCAAGGAGGTGAGCAGGGGGCAGGGAGGCTGGAGGAGCACAGAGTGGCACCTGGAGCTGTGTGCCCATGGGTTTGGGGTCCCTGCAGCTGCGCAAGGCCATCGAGGGCTCTCTGACGGGCAAGGGGGTGAAGGTGCGCCCGCCGCTCGCCAGCTTCCGCGACAGCACCGCCAGCACCACCGAGGCCGACACCACCGCCCTGCGCCAGCTCTGGGACCGCCACCAGCACCACCACATGCCCCGCGAGGCTGGTCCTGGGGGCGACGATGATGACGACACCCCCAAGGGCCAGTGAGACCCTTGAGATCCGCCCCCCCGTGTCCCCAGAAGCCACAAGGGCCCCCTGGCAGGTGCCGGGGGACACCCACCCTGAGGCCTCTGACGCCAGGCTCAGCACAGGAGTGGGCACCCTCAATCCAGAGCCACTGCCCCCTGCCAGGGCCGGGGACCAACCAAGTGCCCCCCAGCCAGCCCCTGCTCCCCAGCTACCTGCCAGCTCTTGGGGCTTCCCACTTTGCTACCTCTGTACCCCCCGGCCCCTGGTGCCCCCCAGAATGGCCACTGCCCTCAGACCCTCCATGGGCACCACAATGTCCCTGCTCGGGGTGGCACAGGGGAGGAGAGGGGCATCAGGTTGGGGTGTCCACGGAGACATGGGTGGGCACTGTCCCCTGTGCTCAGCACCTCATGGCTGGGAACAGGGGCTCCTGCTGCCTCTCTGCCGTGCACCTCTCCCCATGTAAATACAGAGATTTTTATATTAATTTAATAAAAGGACTTTATAAACAGAGCTGGAACACTGAGGGGCTGGAGGTGGAGAGGGGCACAGCCCGTGGGCACCAGCTGAGCTTCACCACAGTGCTGGGGTTGGCATCGCTCGGGGCAAGGAGCCTTTGGTCACGCAGTGCCGCTCACAGCGTGGCCTCGCTGCGGTACAGCAGCTGCGGGGGCTGCCCAGGGCCGGCACTGGCGCGGCGCCGGGCGGTGATGACCAGCGTGCCAGTCTCGGTGAGGGTGCAGCTCACCGACAGCGGGTCCGTGTCCTCGGGCAGCTGGCACTTGTGGGTGAAGGTGTCACAGACGGTGCCATCCTCAGCCACCTGCGGGGAGGCAGCACCGGTGCAGTGGAACGTGGTGTGGCACGGTGGGTACACAGCACATTCCCAGTTACCCCAGTGCTTCTAATGGGGCAACTCCCAGTCAGCCTGGCTCCAGCAGGGAGCTTAACAGGGAAGATCCCAGTGACTCGGGCAATTCCCAGTTACCCCAGTGCCAGCTGGAAGCAGGCCCCAGCTGCCCAAGTCTTGGCTTTTGGGGTAAATTCCAGCTACTCCAGTGCCAGCAGGGACTGTTCCCAGTTGCCACCTCCAGCAGAGAAAACAACGGAGCAGAAGTTCCCAGTTGTCCCATTCTCAGTGAGGACAGTTCCCAGTCACCCCAGTACAGGAGCGGTGCAGTAGAGCAGGAGTGACCCGTTGTCCCATCACTAGGGCACAGCTCCCATTTACCCCAGTGTCACCGAGGGCCATTCCCAGTTACCAACCCATCCCTGCCACCCACAGCAGGGGGTGTCATGGGACAGGACCCCCGTTGTGCCATGGCTGGGAGGGATGCTGCCCCCTCGGGTGCCTCACCTTTTCTGCCTGGATGGCGACATGGCAGTTGGAGGTGGTCACCACGATGTCAGAGGGCTCAAACTGGCTGACGTCGGCCACCACTTGGTAGGTGTCACCCTGGGCACGCACCCAGGTGCCCAGGCTGCAGGGGTACATGGCGCCTGGGGACTCTGTGGGCATTGGAGGGCTGCTGGGCATGGGGCCACGGTGCCCAGAGCCTGGGGCACAACGGGGTGTGGGACAGTCTGGTGACACTGGGGGAGGGAGGGCTGGGGGTAGCAGGTAGCAGTGGGAGTTTGGGGATGTTGAAGGTGCTGGGGGATTGCAGGGGGAACTGGGGGTCCCAGGGGTATGGGGGTACCGGGGGCCTGGAGGGGTACTGGGCAGTCCAGAGGCACCTGAGGGCACCGGGAGATTCCAGGGGCACTGGACAACCTGAGGACAGCAGGGGGATGGGACAGGAGGGTGAAGACACTGGGGATGACCAGGGAAGTCTGAGGGGAGTGGGTTGGGGGAGGACACTGGAGTTACTGGGGATGTACAAGAAAGTGGGGGCCTAGCAGGTGACATCAGAGGGTGTGGGGCACAGGAGAGCTGAGGACATAAGGGCAGCTGGGATGGTCTGGGCTGGGGAGGAAAAGCTGTGGGGACAAAAGGAGGATCAAAAGGGTCTGCAGAAGGGGGACGAGGCAGCACGGTGGTCCTGGGGACACTGGGGTCATTTGGGACTTACAGGGGAAGCACAAAAGAACTTGGGGAGTAAGAGCTGGAGAACAGTCCAGAGAGCCATGGGGCACCTGGGGGGCAGTCAGGGGTCCCCTCTGAGCCCTCCCAGCCCGTGCTGGGGGGAGGATCCCGTGCTGTCCCCAGGCACAGGTTAGCTGGATAACCCTTGGGGGGACCATCCCCAGGGTAGCAGGGCTCCCCCGGGGTAGCAGGGCCCCCCTCCCCCTCCATGCCCAGTACCTGGGTACCCAAATGCCTCATGTGCCCGCGCCCCAAAGGGTCCATGCCGCCGGTCGCCCTCGAAGCGGGGTTCGCCGTGCCCCTGCCCGTAGGCACTGAGGAGCTCGGCGCGGTACGTGGAGGCTGAGCTGAGCGATGCCATGGCGCCTGCTGCCCGCGCCCCCCGGGGCCCTGCCGTGGGGAGGGTCCAGCCGCCCGCCAGCCACCACCGCCAGATGCCCATAATTAGGCACCCTGTCCGTAGGAATGCGAGATAAGGGACGAGGCCTCCGTCACCCTGTGGGGCCGCAGAGGGGGATGCATCCCTGCCACCGCTGGCCTGCCACCCCCCTGGCCCCCTGGGGAAGAGGTGCCCCAACACCTGCAAGAAGAAGTGCCCGGCGCAGCGCTCGCACAATTGACTTTATTCAAGACCTGGCAGGACGGAGGAGGGGGTGCCATGGTGTGGGCACCCCGCGGATACTCCACGGGTACCGCCACGGCGGGGCGGGGGGCTCAGCAGCTCCCACAGGTATGCACATGCGTGCACATGCCCATGCGCTCCCAGGTGTGCACATGCACACACACACAGAGCAAAGCCCCCTGCCACCCCTCCACGGGCACCCCGCTCCCCCGGCCCAGCCCGGTGCCGCGGGGAGCATCCGCTGGCCCCGGGAGCGGTGGCGGGTGGCAGGGAGCCATCAGCGTGGTGTCGGGCCTGCTGGCCCCTGCAGCCCCTCGGTGGTGCAGGGACAGAGGGGGCCAGCCCCACACCGGGCACCCCATGGCAGGGAGGGAGAAGAGGAGCTGTGCCCGGCAGGGGGTGATGGGGGTGCTGCGGGGTGCAGGGGAGCGGGGGTGCAGTGGGTGCCAAGGGGCACCCTGGGGTGCGGGGACAGGGAACAGTGGCTGGGCTGGGTGAGGAGCAGCATGCAGGGGGAGAGTGGCCCCACGAGAACACGTGCCATGCGGGAAGGGGCGCGCAAGCGTTGGCGAAAACTGGCATTCCTCCCCCAAACGACGTGCCTGGAACCCCTCACATGGGCTTTGGGGGTCCCCGAGGGGGGGTGCCACCCCCAGCCAGGACAGGGGGGGCTGGTCGCCCTTCGTGTAGGCACTTGGTTCCCTGCTAGGGGTGAGTGACTTGTCCACAGGGACATCGGTCCCGCTTCCTACCCCCTCTCTCCACCCTGCATTGCCTCACAGCAGACTTGGGGGCCCCTGGCTGGGCTGAGCCCCTTGCTGCAGGGCTGGCTTGGGGCTGCTCTCCTGCTGGCCCAAAGCCCCCAGCCCGGGGGCCTGTGCCCACCTGGCCCTGCGGTCTTCCCGTGCCAGCCCCATGCACGTACAAAAGGGTAGAAAGTCCCAGCACCGCAGCACACCCACAGCCCCCCAGCACCCCTGGCACCCCCACAGCACCCCTCCAGCAGTTCCACGCTCCAAGGCAGCAGTTCACAGTTTTAAACTTAGTCCAATAAAAGTTGGCCAGGGAGAGAGGAGAAAAGCCCTTCCCACACCAAACCCCCCCCCCACCACCCTGGCTCGGGGGGGTAGAGGCACCACGGGATGCTTGGAGAGTTTCAGCCATGCCATTGTGGGGGAGGGAACTGTGCCCAAAAGGGGAGCCCAGGGTGGTTTGGGGGAGAACATGCGAACAACCAGCCCCACTTATTTAGTCTTGTCAGTTTTTGGGGGCACATCTGGGCCTCAGGGCAGGGAACAGACCCCCCCACGCCCTTCCCTGCGCCCCTTCCCTGCTCTCATGCAAAAATCCAGGAGGGCAACGATGTGGCCAAGCAGGGCCGGGGCATGGTGGGGGCACACTGGCTGGGGGGGCTGCAGTGGCCCCCTGAACCCCTCCTGCGCCCGGATAGCGAGGGGGAGCAGCGGCAGGGCCTGTCCCTCACCCAGCGTGGGGTCTGGCCAGAGGGCTTCGGCAGGGGACCTGGACCCCCACCTGGAGAGGCAGGGCACCCCAGGAGGCATCAGGGCTCTTCGGCCTCCTCCTCCTCCTCCAGCGATGCCACCCCGGAGGAGGCGACGTCAGAGATTTTCCGGCGGAGTGGGAAGTCCTTGCTCAGCACCACCTCGTCCTCCGTGGGCGAGAGACAGGCTTCGGCGTAGGACACGGAGTAGAGGGAGTCCTGGCACCGGAGCCGTGCCAGGCCCCGCAAGGCACTTTGGCTGGCTGGGGGCGGCAGCTTGGGCAGCAGCAGGTCCTCACCCCCCAGGGAGCCCAGCAGTTTGGCAGTGAGTTCGGAGGGGGACACCATCTCCAGGCTGCAGAGGCTGGAGCAGAGAGTCTCAGGGGAGAGGGTGTGCGAGGAGTCGCTCTCGGGCTCGCAGGAGCCGTGCCGCACGCCCAGCTGGCACAGGTGGCCCTGCAGCAGGTCTCGCAGCAGCACGCTGGCGGGCATCGTGCCTGTCAGCTCTGTGGGAAACCAGGATGTCTGGGTCACTCCAGGGCTGAGGGCACCAGGGATGTCAGCTGCCCCCTGCCCTGTGCCCCGCAGCTTGGGAGCAGTCCCGTGCCTGCTTTGTCCACAAATTGCTGCATGCATGGCACTGTTAACCACCAAAGGAAAAGCAAAACACTCTGGCACCACTGAGGTGTTGCATTTAAGGGCTTCCCCTTCCCTGGCTCGGGCACTGTTTGCCACGGTGTCCCCTGTATGGGGCTGGCCAGGCTGGGGAATGTGCCAGGCAGCAGGCATCCCGTTCCTTTACCCCTCAGTGGTGGGACACCCCACCAGCAGTGGCACAACTTGCCCATTCCCCGCGGCACCTACCGGTGGGCTGGGAGCTCTCTGTGGAGGGCAGGAAGTCCTCGTCGTAGGACTCATCATTGGAGTCGTCCCCATCCACTGAGGACCAGGCTCGCAGCTTGGCCTCAGCGATGGCAAACTGCTCCGCCACACCTGGCACGGGACAGGCACGGGTCAAACATGTGCAGGGGCCTGCCCCCAAAATCCCACTGCCCTGGCACCTGTCTGCCTGTAGCGCCGTGGGATGGATGGATGGGTGGATGGCCGAACGAATAGATGGAGGAATGGGGACAACCCACCCCACCGCCCCTGCCCTGGGCCGCAGTGGGGACCGTGCCCGCGGTGCCTACCGGCAGCGAATCGCGCCTCCTGCTCGCCCTCGCTCAGGTGGCAGTAGGAGCTGAAGGCGCTCTCCAGGGCAGAAGGTGACTCCACTGGCTTACACCAGCCCTTCCACTCGATGAGGTGGGCGACACGGCCCTGTGCCATGGCCGTCGGCTTCGTCACGTGCTCCTTCACCACCTGCGAGATGCCTATGGGATGCACCCCGATGTCAGCATGCCCTGGGGCACTCCAACTCCCCTCTACAGAGCAAATAACCCTGGGACCCAGCACTCCTTGCCTCCAGTCCACAGGACCTGGCACCCCCATGCCCTCCTCTTGGGTGCCACCAGTGACCCCTTGCCCCCCACCCCCAAACTTCAGACGGGTGACCCCCAGGTCCTCCCCAAGAGGCCCAGACTCCTCCCCTCAGGAGAGCCCCCTTTCCCAGACGAGCCCCTGGTGAGCAGTTACCGTGCAGCGAGGAGCGGGCCAGGGCAGCGATCTCCTGGATGGTCAGCGCGCGCCGTGACTTGGGCAGCATCTCGACAGTGTCCTCAACATTGACCTGCCAGAGTGGGCAGCGTGGTCACAGCCCGGGTACCATTCCCCTTCTGGGAGCCCCATGCTCCAGGAGAGGGCTTGGCCCGCTTGGTGCCCACGCCGGGGGGCCCGGGGTGTTTGTGCACACACATTGCAGGCATAGGTGTGTGCAGAGGGATGGTCTGTGTGCACACTCCCACGGTGTCAGCACACCCACACGCTGGCACCGCGCACACACCTGCACATGCCTGCCCAGGTAACCCCATCCACACACACACACAGAGGCACTCAGACACACAAACTGACCGTAAACACGCACCTGCACACTCACACCTGAACTCACTGTACACACACATGCACCTGCACATTGCGTGCACCCACATGTGTACGTGCCCTGTGCTGCTTGGTGTCACACACACACGTGTGCCCTCCCCAGCTCGTGCACGCACACGTGCAACGCGCAAGACCACCACAGCCCGGCTCCCCAGCACCCACTCCCTGGCAGCACACAGCATGCCAGGACATCCTGATGTATGTCCCCATTGCTATCCCGGCCGTGCCAGGCCCTGAGCCCATAGCCACGGGGGAAGCGATGTGGGATTTGGAGGCGCGCAACAAATTGCATTGCCATGGCAACGAGGCACCGTGGACTGATTTCTCCCAGGATACAGCCCGGCTCATGGCTGACGTCAGAGCAGCCCCGAGCCACTGCGAGCTGGCAGGGCCATGGCCAGGACGGGTGCCCCGCCATGGGGCACCGGCACACGGACACCTCGGCCGGGCACGGCTGGGCTCGGTGGTACCTGGAGGAAGTCCTGGCTGTCGAAGGAGGCCTGGCGCACCAGCCGGGGCAGCGGGCGGGCGGCACTCAGGGGTGACAGTGCCTTCACCTCCTTCCACTCCACACACAGCGTCGTGTCCACGGCCACTGCAGGAAGAGCCGAGGCCAAGCTCAGCACCTCCGTTTCTCCGGCAGCCCTCTCAGTCCCCCACCCGCTGACCCCTTGTTAGCGGCTTCTTGTCCAGTCTGAGACCAGACACAACTCGTTGCTGCAGCACTGGTGACTCACGCCCGGGCAACTCTTCCGCCTGTGTCAGCGGTAACGCACGTCCCCAGCCTGGCACGGGGGACCAGGCGCCCGTCCCAGCTTGGCAGCTGCTGTGGGAGGGGTGGGGGCAGCTGGACCGGGCCAGGTGCTGGGTATGTGGAGGGAGGCAGCACTGGGCCGTGCTTGCAGGGGGCTGCTGCTCCTCCACTGTCTCCAAAATCCCCCTCTCCAATTCCCTGCCTCTGGGTCAGGAGGGAAAGGAGCAAGAAGGGATAGGGTCAATAAAAGCACCTGGAGCCATCCTTCACCACAACAGCTTGACCTCCTGGCACTGACACCTCAAACAGATGGGTGCCCACACCCTCAGGCACTGACTCCCAAGCTCTGGGGGTCTCCTGTCAGTGCAGTTCCCAGGAAAGGCCAGTCCCAAAGGGGCCACGACAGGGTATCTCTCAAGAGCCTCATTTCCCCTGCACCAAGGTGGGCCTGGCTGACGTAAACCAGCTGTGAGCTGGGATATAGGGGAGCTCAAAAGTGCTGCCTCCCACCCTCATCTGAGGGTACACCCTGCTTCCTTGGGAAATTGCAGAGAGGATCGCCCCCACTCCCAGCTGTGGGCAGGGGCACCCTGTGGTGACATCCTAGCAACAACACCCCCAGGGCCCCTCCGGCACGTCTGCAACACTCTCACCACTGTCCTAGCCCCCACCAACCCAGCCTCCAGAACACCCTCCAATCACAGCCCCCATCCCTCCTGCAGCACCCCCAGGACATCTGCAGCACCCCCGCTGCACCCCACACACTGCAGCAAACCCCTACCTCCAACAGCCCCCTGAACAACCCTATCTCTCTCACAGCTACCCCATAATCTCTCAGGACTTTGACCAGCATCCCAGTCCCACACTCCCTTCCCAGCCCCCTTGCATCCCCACCCTGCAGCTCCCCCCGAGCTGCAG
>VZRO01005848.1:31174-46771 GCA_013397915.1 Daphoenositta chrysoptera | reverse complement strand
GGGATGAAGGATGAGGGAGAGGGAGGAAGGGGAGAACGGGGGAGAGGGAGGCCGGGAGGAAGAGGAGGAAGGGGAGATGAGGAGAGAGGTGAAGGGGGGATGAAGGCAGCCGGGGAGGAGGAAGGAAGAGGGGGGCTGAAGGAAGAGGAAGAGGGGGATGGAGGAAGAGGAGGGGGCGCGGAGAGGAGGATGGACGGAGGAAGAGGAGGGGGCTGAGGAGGAGGGGAAGAAGGCCGGGCACCGCGGAGAGCGCCGTGCCAGCACCGCGGACAGCGCCGCCCCGCCCGGCCCCGGTGCACCCCCCGGGGGGGGGACGAAGGCTGGGACCCTGCAGAAAGAGAGCACCCCTCAGCCCCAGGCCTGCCTGCCCCTACCCTGCCCCGAGGGTCTGGTGGTGCGGGAGGGAGCACAGAGCCTCTGGCAGAGCCTCCCAGCCCCGTGGAACTGGGCTGGGGACAGGTGGGTGCAGGCTTTGGCACATCACGTCTGACAGCAACGTCCCCTGCAGGAGATTCAGGCCAGCGCTGATGGGTCTGCCTGTGTTCATTCTGAACCTACGATGGCAATTGATGCTGTGGTACCTTTTCCCTGGCACAGGAGGGCACTGCTTGGGGTGCCACCCTCTCTCTCCCTTGGCAAGCAGGTTACCCAAACTGCTCCAGGGTCCTCCCTCCCTCGTTACTCACTCACTCATTCCCAGTCAGGGGGGGAGTTCCTGCCCAGGCCCCAGCCCCAGGCCTTTCCCTGCCAACTGCTTCCCAGCATTAGCAATGCCAGGGCTGCAGCTCAGACAGATCAGCCTCTAATCTGGGGAACAGCCTCCGGTTAATTATTCTGTACCCTCTGGGCCATGGCCAGGGTGACTCAGCAAGAGGCAGCCCAAGGCAGCAGAGAGCAGCCTCCAGCCCCAAGGGGGACCAGCCTCTGTTGCCAGCAGGAACACCCCACAGGGGAACCCCAGCAGGGGCCAGCTGTGCCCCATCTCCACTCCACCTACAAGAGGAGGCAGGAAGGGGCTGATAGAAAAATGCCCTCCCACACTGGAAGGCATAGAGGGAATCTGGCACACATCTCCCATCTTCTGCCCTGAGACCATGCAGGTTCCGCCACTTGTGGTTGTGGGAAAAGGGACATTTGGGGACATCAGGGCTCTGCTCCACAGCCAGGCTGCTGGCAGGGCTGTTCCACCACCAGAGACCCTGTGACAGGCAGTGCCAGCAAGGGGAGTCCAGGGGGCCTGGCTTCAGGCACATCCAACCCCATTGCCACCCTTCCAGCCCTGGAGTGGGGGTACCTACCTGCCTTGAGGTGACAGGGGAGGCTGGTCCTTGCCCATGCTCAAGGCTGGCACCCCCACACCAGCCCAGGCACAAGGGACATGGGAGGGGGGCGGCAACAGCGGCACACGGGGCATTATTTAGCAATGTTCTTTTATTTCCAGTTTTAAGGTGAAAAGATGCCTTTAAATCTTCAATTAAATACTCCATAAAGAAAAAAAAAAAAAAGGCAAAAAAAAAAATTATTTACAAATTCACGTGACCAGTAATTGAATCCTTGTTTTAATAATTACACGTGCGGCTCGTCACATCCGGCGCTCTATAAATACAGGGGACGCGGATGAGGGGGCCGCCCTGTCGCTTGCCCAATTGTGGCCTTAAACGTTTGGGAGGAGGATGGGGGCTTTTGGGGTGTTGGAGGGGACTTAGCCTGGCCCAGAGAGAAGGGGCCACCCCCCCTCCTCCCCGGCACCCTCCCCAGGTGTCAGAGCAGGAGCTGGGGGGGGAATGATTTATATTTAAAATTTAAAAACCATAGAGGGGAGGGGGTCCAGGCAGTGATGGAGGAATAGAGAGAGGACAGGGGAGGGGGAGAAATCACGCTCCTGTCCCCAAACCAAATTTAATAAGTTTATATATATATAATCTCTCTATATTTCATCAAGGGGGGAGGAGAAAGAGGAGGAGGGAGAGGAGGGGAGAGATATGTCCCCATCCCATCCCCCCCTCTCCATGACATGAATCCGGGGGTGCTCTGCCCCACTCCCAGAGACCCGGTGTGCCTGCGCTGGGAGGGGGGCGAGGAGGGTCCCCAAGGGGACCCATGGCAGCCACCGCCTCAGTCAGCATCTGTTTATTATCATCATGACAAACTCGTACAGGCCTTACAAACAGAACCAGGACAGAGGAAGAAGAGAGAGGAGAACTGAAAAAAAGAGAGAGGGGGGCTGCAAGGGGCACAGCAGGTCCCTCAGCCCTGGCATTAACAAGTCCATGGGGGCCAGGGGTGGGAAGGGATGGAGTCACTCCCCAGGGTGCCCCGCTCTCTCTCCCCCCTTCCTCCTCCTCCTCCTCACAGCTGCTCCTCAGTTGTTGTCTGACTCGTCCTCAGCTTCCCGGAGCCAGGTGAAAAAGGCTGTCACCGATTTCAGAGCCACCCCTTTGCCCTGCTGCTCAGCCGGGTCCTTGCTGGACTCCCACTTGTAGAAAGCCTCCTCCTTGATGACGTCCTCATCGTAGAGGGCATCAAAGAACATCCGCAGCAGGTCTGGGGTGGGGGGACAAAGGGGAACCTCTGCTATTCTCCAGCCACCAGCCAGCCTGCTGGGGTGGGGACACATTTGCCACCCCCTCCTCAACACACCCATACCCACGATACTCACTGGGAGGCTGGTCCAACTTCACCACCAAGGCTTGCAGGGCGTAGAGTGCCTGGAGCTCCTTCTGCTCGTCCCGCAGGTACTTCTGGAGCAGCTTGGCTTGGTTGCGGATGACCATGGCGTCCACGCGGTACGGGTTCTCAACTGCAGGGGACGGGGCGTGAGAGGGGCAGCGCGGGCACGGGAACCCCTCCGTTCCCACCTCACCCTGGTACTCACAGACAATGGCCAAGTGGCACACAGACGTCATCAGGGCCCTGATAAACGTGTTGGACGAGACCTGCTGCTCGCTCAGGTTGGCCTAGAGGGGGGAGGGGGTAAAGGACTGTGAGGTGGAGAGGGAGCCAGGAGGGAGCCTCCTGGTGCTGTGCCCCCACCCTCACCTCAATCCAGTCGTATATTCTTTGGTTGTTCGGGTTCTCCTTCAGCAGTTTGTCCATTTGCTTGCACAGCTCCTCTGAGGTCAGCTCCTTGCGGCTTGGCATGTCTGAGCTGTCCCCCACCGTGTACTCCAATTTCTGGGGAAGCAGGCAGAGAGAGCTGTTAAAAGCAGCACAGGGGAGCGCCATTCTCACACTGACCAAGGTCCGCCCACAGCCTGCCTCTGCCCCTTGCTGCCACCAAGCCCTCACCTGCTCTGTGACAAATTTGTTGACATCCTGGTCCTCAGGCAGGAATTCCTTCCAGCTCAGGCCCCCATCCCGCCACAGCTTTCCTGCGGTCTTCTGGCCCTGCAGGACAGACAGTCAGCATCAGCACGCCATGCCTGCCACCTCCAGGGAGGAAGATACTGTGGCTTGGCCATGCCAGCCCCATGACCCAGATACTGAAAGGGATGCCCCTCACCACCCTCTCTGGTGGCAGGGGGCGTTCGATCCCCACATGCCCACCTGGCCCCCAAGCAGGATGCCAGTCCTTAAGACAGCAGCCACACAAACTTACCATGCCCTTGCACAACAAGCCCAGCACCTCAACCAGCAGCGTGGTGGCCTTCCCAATGGGCACCAGGGGCTTTGTGATCTCCCTGAGGGGGCACAAGAGACCTGGGTGAGCTACCTGCCCCCAGGAGGCCCCCCGTGCCAGCCCTGCTGAGGAGCACAGTCCTCACCTGAACAGCTCCTCCATGGGGATGCCTTCCTCTTGCAGGATGGGTGTGATGAGCTCAGCCAAGTACAGCCAGATGTGTGGGATGTCAATCTCCATGTCCTCTGCGATCTCCAAGATCTCCCGCAGCCTGAGGAGCAGAGGGAGCTGTTTAGATCCAGCAGTCCCCATGCACTTGGCTAGGAGGGACCTCAGGACATCTCAGTGCTGAGTCCTACTCAAGGCAGGGCTAAATTCAAAGCCAGGCTGCCCCGGCCCCTCACCCTTTGTAGTACTGCTCCTTGGAGAGCGTGCCTGCCTTCACCAGCTGGCACAGCAGGGCTCCCATGTGCTCACGGGAGATGGTGCTCCTCTCCAGCGTGGACTCAATGCCATTTTGCACAAAGATGTAGAGCGAGGAGGGGCTGCCCAGCTCCTGCACACACTGCAGGGCCTCCTGCAGGAAAAAGGGGGGTGAGTATTGCCCTACAGCCAGCTCTGGCTCCCTCCTTCGACATCCAGGCACCACCAGAACCCTGCCCAACAGTGCTACCACACTGCAAGGGAAGCATATGGCATGTTAGGGAAACACGTATGGTGTGTTAGGGTGCTTGGCCACCCCCTCCTCTCACCTTCATGTCATTGATGTGCAGGTATTCCTCTATGATCGCCTTGGATTTCTTCTCCAGTTCCTCTTCCGACAGCGCGGGCTTGGTGGATGTTGCAGGAGGTGTTGGCTCTTGTTTAACTGCAAGAAAAGAGCAAGGATCAGGCACCACCGGGGACAGGCAGAGCTGCAGGCACAGCCCGACCCTGGGAGATCGCTCCTCCCCAGCTCACTGGTCTCTCGGCTCCGGTCCCGTTCCTCTGTCATGCTCGCAGCCTTGCGCACAGCCTCGGGGCCGCCCTGCTTCTCCCGTTCTCGGCTCCTGTCCTCTGTCTCTTTGCTGAAGCTCCTCTTGGTGAGGGCAGACCTGTTCCTGTCTGCCCGCTCCCCCCGCTCCAGACGGTCGCTGCCCTTCTCCGAACGCGACTCCCGGTCCCCTCTGTCCCCAGCCTTCTCTGACCTGTCACGGCTGGAGCTGCTCCTGGGTGGGAGAAAGACGCACACAGCGTGAAGAGCCCATCACCACCTTCCCTGACCCCAGACTGCAGAGCTCTGGAAGGTAAGTCTGCGCCACTCCAATCCCCACCTCTTTTAGGACTTGACCATTCTTGGGGGAAAACTTTTTTCCACGTTTCTTCCCGCATACCATACTCATACCCTTTTCCTTTCACTCTGCTCCTTGGCATGGCTGAGCAGTGCCTGCCTTTGTCCTGCCCACACCTTTCTTCTGATGCAGACTTTGGCAAAGCCCCCCCTTTGTTTTCTGTGGCGTATCAGCACGCAAAGCACGGTCCCCAGACAGTGCTCACCCCAGTTTTCCTCTTCTCCTGAACAAATCCAAACTCCAGCTCTCTTTGGGGACCTCACACTCCAGCCTCAAAGGGGCTCCCTTCTGCCCATCAATGTCCATCCAAGGACCCCCAGACCAGAGCATCCAGGGCTGGTCACCCAAATGCCAAACAGTAGGCAGGACACCCAGGGTGAAGTCAACCCTCCTTGCCACAAGGACTCACCACTGACTCCGAGCTCCCTCAAGGCCCCATCTTGCCACAGGGCAAGTCCAGATACCATAACTTGCCTACACACTGATCAACCACAAGCCTGAATCGGGGGTTCTCCCCCACCCCCAACACACCCATCCACCAAGGCAGGGCTGGCCCCTCACCTCTGCACCACACGGCGGGACTCCGGGCTCTCGGCAGGCGTCGACTGCTGGAGCGCTGAGAAGCGGTTCAAGGTGCTCGTGGCTGGTCGCCCTGAATCAGATGCTGGGCGTGAAAAGAGGGAAGTCTCAGAGTTCAGCACCTCCCTGGTACAGGAACTGCCGGGGAAGGATCACCCCTCCCACTCTGTCCCACAGCACCCAGCCAGGCCCACACTGCCTACCTGAATCTGCGGGCTTTGCACCAGACCCTCCGCTGCTGCCTTTGCCCCAGCTCAGCCGCCCACCCGGCGCAAAGAGCTGGTTATTGGAGTCGATGGATCCAGGCTGCAGGTGGAGAGACAGTCAGACCTGACCCCCTACCAAAGCAGGATCTAGGCCAGGCAGCCAGCTCGGCTGCCACACCACACCCCCAGCCTCACCTTGGTGATCTTCGTTAGCCGGCTGGTGTCGATGGGCCGGTTGCCCTTGCTGATGGGCACCGTGTTCCAGCCATCATCTGCGACCAGGCTACTGCGCCCTAAGCACAAGAGGGACAGTCATAAGGTGCAGACCAGCTTTGAGCAGAGGCCAGCAGGAGCAACCCACCCCTGGCAAACTCAAGTGCCCCCAAGCCACTGGAGGATGCCCAAGGGGTCCTCTCCTCTTGTCCTTTGACATGAGCTGCTGCACTTTGATGTGTTCCTGATGGGACTCACCACTGGAGGCACTCACCACTGGAGGATGGCCCAGGGGGTCCTCTCCTCTTGTCCTTTGACATGAGCTGTTGCACTTTTATGTGTTCCCGATGCTCCTCCATCTCTGCTTCCTTGTGGATCTGATCGATGGTTTTGGGGCCCTGGTCTCCTCGCCGCGGCACCCAGCTATTCTGCAGAGGGCACAAGAAGGAAGAGGGCACTGAGATGGCTGGAAGATGGAGGGAAAGGCATTCCCCTCTTCCCAGCCATCCCACTCTCAAAGTCTCAGGTTGGTCTCCTGCCTTAGCCATTACTGCTCTCCATGTGCTGTGGCAGCTTTTGGCACAAAAAGGCTCAGTTTCTGGAGCCCCCCTGCATTAAACAGCCGCCAATTACTGTGCGCCCACTAACACTACCATGATAACCAAGGGCTGGGGCTAGCATGGTGTCTCTGGGGCCAGCCACAGCTCACATACCCATCTCTCCCCTAGATGGGACACACGGATTGCTGGCACTCAGAGGACATAGGCCAGCAGCTCCAAGGGACCAAGCAGCGGATGGAGGACAGTCCCCAGGCAATTGCATTCCATGAACCTTACCCGTCTTAGGTCAATCACATCCTGCAGCATGAAACGGATTCGGGATGATGTCTTTTTCTCTTTGATGATCTTCTCCATCTGATTGAAGTACTGGTCCATCCTGGGCTATAGAGGGACAGAGCCATGGTCACATTTCTCCCAAAGACAAAGGAAGGGCAAGGCAGGGCAGGGCAAGGAGTACCTTGGCTTTCTCAAAGTCCAAGTCCTTGCCAATAGTCGTAAGCAGGCGGCAAAGGCACTCAAGAGACTCCTCATCGTGGTTTTTGAGCAGCTTCACCACACAGTCATGCATGATGGCTTCTGTCAACATCTTCAGTTTGAAGAGCTCTCCAATGAACTTGATGTTGCCCAGGGATCGTCGTCGGGCCTTGTCCCGCGCCTCCTCCAGCTCATCCTTCATACGCGCCTTCTCCTCGGGCTGCAGGAAAAGCCCAGCAGGCCAGTTCAGTGTCCAGAGCCAGCCCAAGGACACCCATGCCAGCCCTCAGCCGCAGACTCCCACCCCAACTCACAGCACTGGCATCATCCATCTCCTTCTGCCGCTTCTCAAAGATCTCGTCATCGTCCTTGTCCTTCTCAAACTCCTTCTGGCAGCGGTTGAGCAGCAGCTTGCGGAAGTTCACAGTCACTGTGGGCTTGTCTGTTGTGGGCACTTTAAGCTGCAGGGAGAAGTACAAGCCAAAGAAGGAGCATGAGTTGTGTCTTCCCCAAAAAACTGGGCAACTAAGCTGGCACTACTCAAACAAGGGAAAAGCCACCCTACAACTTTGTGATGCCCTGCTGAGACTCTGAACTTGGTCTGCCATCCACACACCCCAGTTTCCCCATTCCACATGGAAGGACCTGTACACTACTGAGCTCAGCTGAGATGGCCAAAAAACCCTTGCCCGCTCAGCAGGAGACAGCCCAGCTTCTGCTCACCCCCATAAGGCAACGGCACATGTTAGCATAGGCAACAGAGAAGTTTGGCTCCGAGATGGCCTTCTCGAAGACGAGGTCGATGACACCCTTGAGCCGCTCCTCCGTGTCGATGGACAACTCCATCACCTGCTTCATCAGTTGCTGGAACATCTGGGGCGTCAGCTTGTTGAGGATGCTGCGGACGCGGCGGAGCAGTTCCTGCAAGGGCAGCAGCGTCAGCAAGAGTTGGGTGCCCTTCCCCCAGGCTCTCCAACTGCCTGCCCACCCCAGCTCCCACCTGTGTCTTGATATTCTCAGGATCCTCCTCCTCGGAAGCACGTTTGCTGCTGGGTTTCCAGGCCTTCTCAGCCTTGTTCAGCTTGACATCCTCATTGAGGGACACGGTAGCAATGATTTTGCGGGGCTCCTTCCTCTGGCTCTGCTGGGAGCGGCGGGGACCCAACCCTGAGGGCTGACACATGGAGAAGAAACTCTCAGCTCTCTGCTCTGGGACCACCTGGGCTGGCTCCCAGAAGTCCCCAGTCCGCCTACTCAGATCCTCAACTCCATCACGGACATCAGTGGCCCAGACACAGCGGCTCGAAAGCTTGATCATCACGGAGAGGCAGAGCAGGACGGCAGCAGTGAAGCGAGGAGATACTCACCAGGCCCCGGTTGCCCATGACAGGCCGGCCAAGGTTGGCGAAGGAAGGGGTGAAGTCAGGGCTGCAGTTCATGCCACTGAGGCGGATGGGGTCGAGTGCCCGCAGTGGGGTCTTGTTGGCCTGCGAAGGTACACACGGCTGAGGATGCCCGGGGGCAGAGGAGCGGGACGGATCCATCCCCCAGCCTCAGCGCCGGGACAAGGAACTGGAAAAAAGGCCCCAGAGGTGCCCCCACACCCACCAAACCCAGGCTCAAGGGTCATTGCAGATGCTGCAACAGGACCCTGAGCACAAAAGTAAGTCCCTGCCCTGCCTTGACAAGGCACAAAGAGGAGCCAGACCCCCACCTGACCACCACCCACAATTCCCCAATTTCCAAGGCCGCACCGACCTTGTCCAGCACCACATCTGTGATCTGGGGCAGCCCCTCAGGTTTCTGCATGCTGGCAAAGATGAACTGGAAGCCCAGCAGGAACTCCCGGTCATATCGCTTCTTCTCCTCAGGGTTCAGCGGCTTCCATTGCTCTGCAGTGGAGGGCAAGAGGGAGACTCTGATGTGTCCTGTCCCATATCCTCCACCCTGAGCTGGGGTGGGTCTGGGTCCATACAGGGACCAACAAGGTGGGATGTAGACAACCAAAGAACTGCCCCAGCCTGATACACCATGAGCACAACCCTGCATGCTTAGAAAGCCTGATGCCACCAGCTCCCTGCCTCTTTCCAGGACCCTCGTGCAGGGAGCTCTGTTCCCCACCCCATGCCAAGCTTGGGGACAAGATGGGAGAAGAATGTGAAATTTAGGACAGCGGGACCATGCCACCCACACCTTCCCCACTGCTGGGTCCAGAGGTGGTGGGTGCCAGCAGAGGACTGTGCCAAGGCACAGCTCACCTTCCTTGTAGCCATACTTCTGGCCAGCAGCCTTGCCCTTCTCCGGGGCCAACTTGTCCTCCTTCTCCTCCCACGTCTCTTCTGACTCTTCCTGAGGACGGGCAGGAGCCACATCCTCTGCTTCACTGGCAGGGGCAGACGTGGGGGGTTTGTTCTCCACCTCTGAGGCACTATCACCAGTCTGAGACTGCAGTGGGAGGGACAGGGACAGCAGTCACCCACATGAGCCTGGTCCTGTCCCGTCCACCCCACTCCTCGGTGTCCACCCCGCCTCAGATCCTCATTACCATCACAAAGTATCAGTGGCCCAGACACGATGGCACAAAGCAGAGTTCATCACAGGAGGAGATGGGATACAGGGTGGTCCCCAGACACCCCCGGGACACTCACCTCTTTAAAGGCATCCAGCAAATCCCCTACTGCCTCCTTCTTGTTCAGCTCCTTCATCCTTCGCTTCTTCTTTGGCACCGACATGGCGACTGGAAGGAGAGGCAGGGAGGTGAAAGACAGGAACCCTCCCAGTCCCCCAGGTACCCTGACAACAGCTATGGGATCACCAGCGAGGCCCCAGTAACACCAGGCGCCATTCAAGATGGAGCCACAGGGATGTGGTCCTGCCACCTCATCACAGCCCTCATCCCCAAACAAATCCCAATTTACCCAGTGCCTCATCAAGGCCTCCCATCCACACCAGTGCCCTAGTGCAGTGCTCCCCGTCCTCCTCAGAGGATCCCATACTTCTCTGCAGAGCAGCCCTTACAGGGACATTCCCATACAAACCTCTGTTCCCATACACACTCCCCTCCCTGGCACCCCTATACACCAGCCCGTACAGATGTGCTCCTCAGAAATGTGTCTGCCCTCAGGCTGCCCTCCTACACGACCCCTGTATCCCTGCACAGGGCACTCCATACAAACATATCCTGTGAACCCAACTTCCCCATCGCTCCTATGTAACATTCCTGTGTAGGGTGCTTAAAGAAAAGAAGAGAAACCTCAGCACGTTCCCAGGGCACCCCACTCTCCTCAAGCACCCCTGTGTACTTGCATAACCCTACACAGCATGCCCCACATCTTCCCTGCCAATCCTCCACCTCCCAGTGTCCTCAATGACTGCAGACAATCCTCAGACACAACCCTGACACACCTACCCTACAGCCCTGCATAAGGTATCACATAAAACAGACTTCCACTCCCCACGACATCCCTCACACACCCCACTCTATACCCACCCCATACACCTCCACATCGATGTACTTCCCAGACATCTCCCTAATCCCACCATCCACAGGCAGTTTGTCCCTCTCTCAGCATCCCATACCCACACAACATGTGTCCCTAACCCCGTCCCCCTCTCCAGCACCTTCCCTGCACCTCACGCCTGGCACCACAGCCATGTGATGCCCCCCATCCCCCAACACCCACCCTGGGGCACCCTGCAGCCCAGCATTCCCAACCTTGTGCGGTCGCCTCCGAGGTCTGCGAAGGGGCAGGGGCTGGGCTCAAGCTTCGCTCCTGGGTCTCACCAGGGCCTTCACTCTCTTCCTCCTCCTCCTCTGCAGGTGGGGAGGCAGGGGTGCCAGGCTGGGCTGGCTCCTCAGGCTCTGAGATGGGGCTGACATCCGACTCGGGCTGCTCCTCACTCGGCTCCACTTTGCTGGTGCCCTCCACCCCGTTGGGTAGGGGCAGCTCTTCAGGCTGGGCAATGGGGGAGTCCAGGGTGGGCACAGGCACCGGCTCAGAGACCGGCACTGGCTGGCACAGGGGCACCTCAGGGACCAGCTCAGGAGTCTCCTCCAAGACCCCGTTGGCCTCAGTAGTGNAACCTCCTCCTCCTCCTCTTCCTCCTCCTCCTCCGCAGCCACCGTGTCCATGCTGGGCGCTGGCACTGTAGTGATGGCGCTTAACGTCTTTTGCGGGTCAGGTGGCGCCTCGCCCTGCTCCGCTTTCGTGTCCGTGTCCACGGGAGGCTCCATTGGCACCAGCGTCACAGGCGAGAGCACCACGGGCTCCACCTCGGGGATCAGGGGAGGGGGAGGCGACGGGGATGCCGACTTGCTGGGCTCCAGGGAGACGGGCTTGCTCACCACCAGCGCGGGCTTCGGGCGGTCATCTGAAAGGTGGATGGCATTAATGGATGACTCTCTGATCCCCTGCTCACCCCACATTCCTCCCCAGATCCCTCTATGTTCAGGAGAGATAGGGATAGATGTGCCAAGCCACATCACAGATGGGTGATGGGGACAACAGGGGTCCTCCAGTGCCCAGGGGACAGCTGAGTTGAGCATACAGCCCCCATAAACTCTCCTGGACCCAACATGGGGACACAAGTCCCCAGGTATGCAGGGAAATGGCCTCTGACCCCACAAGCCTCAGGAGAACCGAGGAACAGTGGGGCTGGCATTTCACACCCTGCAGTGCCAGCACCAGGGATCCTTGCTGCAGCCATGCCAGCTGGCACACCCAGCCCTGGCACGGGCACTTACCGGGCCGGACAATAACTGCTACATGGGGGGTCTCTCCGTTGGCCTGGGGCTCCAAACCGCTTCCAGCCTGAGGGGGCAAAAAGGGAGTTGAACAGGGTCATATGCACTCCCCTCTGCCCCGGCTGGGGAGTCAGAGGGTCCACTTACCTGTGGAGGGGTGGGGGTGGATGAGGTCCTTGCTCCAGACATAATTTCTTCTGTAATGTCTTTGCCACCTTGGTTGGGGTCTCGTATTCGGATCTATCCAAGAATCAGAGCAGAGTGGGGAAGCTGTTGGCAGGGCGCCGAACACAGCACATGGGCCACCCCCTTTCCCTGAGCCCAACACCCCCAGGACACCCTTCTTCAAAGGGAAAAGGGAGGTTCATTTACTGCAATGCCTGTCCTGGCCACGCACAATTTGGGGACCAGTGGGTGCCACATTCCCTCACCACAGGGCACAGTGTCCCACAGACACTGGTCTGTTCCAGTGCCTTACAAGCCATTGTACCACGCAGCTGGAGCCAGCAGGTCCCCAGGCCAGTGCCCATCTCCAGAATTCAGGGGATCCCAAGACATCACTGTGCTGGCACAGGGGCTGCAGGGACGCCCCTCATCTTGGGAACAACACAGGGGACTAGCCTCAGCACACAGAAACCTCACACAGTGAGCTCTGTGCCACCCCGGGCACAACCCATATGCCCACAGCCTCGCTGGCCCCATGCCTGCCGTGGGTGCAGCACGAGCTACAGGGCACCCTGCTGCAGGGTGACTAGGGGGGTACACGTGGGTCTGGCTGGGACTACAGTGCAGGGCACAGTGCAGCCAGGAGTCTTGTTCTCTCCACCTTCTGAACACAACCTGCTCCGAGAACACCAAATGCAGAGCTCAACCCATCTCTGACGAGGAAATCCCACCACCCCAATTCCCAGTGGCAACCTCTGTCCCCCAGCACAGGGCCATGCCGGCAGCCACCAGGCTCCCCGCTATAAATAGGCCCCATGCGAGGCCTCCGAGCACCGGCATCTCCGGGAGCAGACAGCAGTTGGCAGCCGCGGCACCCCCGCCCTCCCGGGAGCCGTGACTCAGCACAACGCTGCCCGCCGGGACGGCCAAGGTCGCCAGCACCCACCATGCACCCCAGTTCCCTTGCTAAGCCCCCCAGCCTATGGGGACACAGCCCTGTGCCACTCTTTTTCCCTGGCACGCTGCACCACATCTCATCCCACACACCACCGGCACCCGGGGCTGACACCACCCCCCTCCTGCACACGAACACGCCCTCCTGCACACAAGTACCCCCGTGCCTAGAGGCAGATGGCGCCTTACCGTCTTGCGTTCTCGTTTTGGGGGGATCGGTGGTTGCTGGCTCACAATGACCTGGGCAGTGGGGACCCCCGCTGAGAACTGCTGCACCCCCTGCGCCGGGTAGTACGCACCCGCTGAAGGAGAGGAGAGAGCGTCAGACCAGCCACCCCAGATCTTCCAAGCCCGTCCTGAAGACTCCCTGATCTCCCAAACACAGGGGTCTGTCAGGAGCCCGGAGAGCCCTTGCTGCTCTGCAGCGAACCCCCATCGCATCCGGCCTGGATTGTCCCAACCCGCCTGACAGGCCTGACCGAATTCCTTCCTCGTGAAGCAGCGAGCGTCCCCGCGCCACCCCCACGCCCAGCCAGGCCCCACAGGCATCCACCGTGCCCACCGGCTCCACGCCACCAAGGGCCCTGCCTGGACACTCGGCCATGTCAGGCACAGGCAGCCCTGGCTCCGCAGGCGGCCGCCTTCCTGCCTGCGCCCTTATCTCCCCAGGGCCAGCACCAGCCCGAGGGCGGCACCAGGCAGCCTCCATTCACACCCAGGCTGAGGGGCTCGGGCTCCCCGTGCAGCCTGAGCCCCCGGCGAGCCCAGCCCAGAGGAAGGAGCTGTGCTGAGGGCAAGAGGCAGAGCTGGACCCCATCCAGGGCTGGCACAGCCCTCAAGAGGTGCTTCACTCCTCCCAGGGTATCCGTGAGCATCACCCCAGAGCAGTGCCACAGGGATATGGGTGTGTGGGGACAGGCACAGCTGGGTCCTGGCCCCCTATGGCTCCAGCACCTTCCCAGCTGCACTGACCCTGGAATTCAACCAAGATGCTCTGGTAACTGCCTCATCCCTGAGTCAGGGACCCTCCCTCTGCTCAGGCGACACGCAGGGACGCTGAATGGGCATCACATGCCAGGATGGGCCAGGCATGGGGGGAAGGAAGGAGACAGTGAGCTGCCTAGCCCTGGAGACTAGACAGGAGACACGATCTGATTCATTTGTCAAGGGGCACACCATGCCAGGTCACACACCCAGTCCTGTGGGCAAAAGGCAAGCTGCTGCCAGCTTTCCTGGGGAGAGCCACAGCAGCCGCAAAGCAGAGGTGGGGGGCGCACCCATTCTGGAACCTCAAAGAGATATCCAGAGCATGTCCCAGGACTGTGCACAAAGGTGCAGCAGTGTCCTGGCCCAAGCACAGGAGACAGCCACTGCCAGGGACCACCTCCCCCCTCTGAGGGGCTGGCTGGGCCCCAAGACAAGAGGGAGGGAGGCTGGGCACGTACCTGGCTCAGGAGAAGCCCATCTCTACCCTGGTTATGCTTTGCTGCTGTGCCGGGGCCAGGCCGGAGGCCTCGGCTCACATTTCTGTGTCTGCCGGGCCTCCCGGGACCAATCAAGCCTAAATATAGTCACAGCCCGGGTGGCCACATGCAAGCAGGGGGAAGGAGGAGGGGCTGCTCACACCACACTCCCCAAGCACCGAGAGGGGGCAGGCACAGAACACCCCGGCTCAGCTCCTTGGCAGGAGCTGAGGGGGTTCAGCAAGCACTGAACTGCTCACCACCTTGACAGCAAGTGAGGGGAAGCAGGGGATAAAGTCTGCCCCAGCCCTCCGCCAGGAGAGTTAAATATTAAACGGCCTCAATTTGGAAAAGGACGGGGGTGAATGGACCGGTGCGAATGGACCAGTGGGACACGATGTGCTGCTGGGCAACAGGCAACTGTCCCCCAAAAGGACCTGCAATGGAGTCACAGAGTCAGCCACAGTGAGCTGTGCTCAGCTCGGGGGGACACACAGAGGCCAGAGGCAGGGGAGCAAAAAAACAGGGAAGTGTTGGGACTCAAAGAGCACCAGGGAGTGGAGCAACCCCTCTGTCTGTACCGTAAGTCCCGAATTCTGTGGGGCTGGCTCCAGGGTAAAAACTAGGGGCGCCAGGTTGGACCGGGTACTGTTGGGTCGGGACAACGTACGTGGAGCGACCCTGCAATGGGAGAGAAGAAGAAAAGTCAGTTATGTCCCCTGCAGGGCACAGACATACCCCCAAAACACTGATGTAACCCCAAGCCTGCCTGTGAACTAGTTGTACACCAGGGCAGGGAGCAGGACACAGGCAGAGTAGATACCAGGTGCCTCGGGGAACTGCTGGGGAGGGAACTAGTACCCCCTGCTGCCTCTCTACAGAGCCAGCAGCATCCTGCTCAAATCAGCAGGTGCTCAGAGAGTCTCAGGACCCCTTCCACACTCACGAAACAGACCTGGGCTCCAAGGCCAGGCAACACCTCCCACCGGTGCCCATCCCAACCCCCTCTCACAGAGTCCAAAGCATGGCCCTCACCTGTCCGGGAATGTAATAGGCTCCTTGGGAAGGTGTGTAGGATATCTGGGAGGGTATCATCATCACCTGGGAAGCAGCCGGATACACATGGGCAGGAGGGCCGGGCCGAGCCGTCGTGTTACTCTGCACGCGGGATGCACTGGCGGGAGGCTGTGCCCTGTTCTGGTAGAAATGCTTGGGGAGAGACGGGGCACAGCATCAGCAGGAGCTCCAGCACCTTCACTCACCACCACCGCACACGGGGAGAGACACCA
>VZRO01005845.1:19857-30582 GCA_013397915.1 Daphoenositta chrysoptera | reverse complement strand
AAAACCAGACCCTGTGAGAGGGGTGGAGGGGCTGGGCAGGGTGGGCAGGGCCCGGCGGGGGGAGGGCATGTGCCCATGGTGGGCAGTGTGCCCCAGGGTCGATGGCAGAGCCACAGGGAAGGTGGCATGTCCCTGGGCTGGGTGTTCCATCCCCACGGTGGGTGGCACATCACCAGGGTGGGTCACGCGTCCCAAGGTCAGTGGCATGTCCCTGGGATAGGTGACATGTCCGCATGGTGAGTGTCACCTCCCTGGGGTGGATGTCTCGTCCCCAGGGTGGGTGTCATGTCCTCAGGGATGGTGGCACATCCCTGGGGTGAGTGACATGTCTGCATGGTGGGTGTCACATCCCCAGGGAGGTGGCACATTCTTGGGGTGGGTGGCATGTTCCTGGGACTGGTGTCACGTCCCTGGGGTGGGTGTCACCTCGCCAACAGTGAAGCCCAAGAAAGAGGAAGAGGAGGAGGAAGAGCGCTGGGTGGAGGAGAAGGGCCAGGACCGCAAAGGTGGGTGCCGGCCCCCATCCCTGTCCCCTCACACCTGTCCCCGTCCCTGCCCCCCTCACTGTGCCTTTTCCTTTCCCAGGAAAACCCAAAAAGCCAGGAGGAAAGAAGTGGGATCCGGATGAGGAGGAATGGGCCCCTCCGGCAGAGAAGAAAAGTGAGTGTCCCCATTCCTGGGGTGACAGGAACACCCTGCTGTGGGGGGAAGCCCATCACCCCCCACCCCTGCTGTCCCCAGGGTGTCCCCCAATCGGGCTGGAGTCCCACCGCATCGAGGACGACCAGATCCTGGCCTCCTCCATGCTGCGCCACGGGCTGGGAGCGCAGCGCGGCCGCCTCAACATGCAGGTGGGGGTCGCTCCCTGCCCCCACCCCCGGGCCACGGAGAGACCCCCGCCCACGTCCCGCTCGCTGCTCCCCAGGCGGGCACCAACGAGGACGATTTCTTCGACGGGGCCTGGTGTGCCGAGGACGACAGCCGGGCGCACTGGCTCGAGGTGGACACCCGCCGCGTCACCATGTTCACCGGCGTCATCACCCAGGGCCGCGACTCCCAGATCCAGTACGGGGACACGCGGGTGGAGCCGGGGACGTGGGGCGGGGGGAGCAGTGTGGGGACCCCTGTCCCAACCTGTCCCTGTCCTCCCGCAGCGACGACTTTGTCACCAGCTTCTATGTGGGCTTCAGCAACGACAGCCAGCACTGGGTGATGTACAGCAACGGCTACGAGGAGATGGTGGGGACCTGTTCTGGGCGGGTGACAGGGGGACAACAGGGACCCTCTTGGGTACATCTCTCCCTCCTGGGCAGATGTTTTATGGCAACGTGGACAAGGACACGCCGGTGCTGAGTGAGTTCCCCGAGCCAGTGGTGGCCCGATACATCCGGGTCTACCCCCAGCGCTGGAACGGGAGCCTCTGCCTGCGCCTCGAGGTCCTGGGGTGCCCCCTCTCTGGTAACAGTCACCCCGAAGCAGCCCGGGGGCCATGGGGGGTGGGATCTCTCCAGCCATCCCCCACCGCTGTGTCCCTGTCCCCTCCACAGCCGTCAGCAGCTACTACACCCAGCAGAACGAGGTGACCTCCACGGACAACCTGGACTTCCGACACCACTCCTACAAGGACATGAGGCAGGTGGGCACTGCTGGGGGGCAGATCCGGCCTGGGGTGGGATCCTCTGTGGGGTTGGAACACCCTGGGTTGTGGGACCCTTCATGGTGGTGAGATCCTTGGGGCGGGGGGGCGTCCCCCATGGGGGTGGGCACCTCCTCGGGGATGAGCAGCTTTATGGGGGATGGGATCTTCCATGGTGGTGGGATCCTCTGTGGGGTGGGATCCTCCATGAGGAGTGGACACCTCTGTGGTGGTGGGCACACCTTTGGGGCACGGCATTCTCTGTGGTTGTGGGCACTCCCACGATGGTGAGCATCTCCACGGGGTGGGATCCTCCATGGGGGTGGGATTCTCTGCAAGGTGTGGGTTCATCCCCCCAAGCACTGCCCCCATCTCTCCCCACCCTGCAGCTGATGAAGGTGGTGAACGAGGAGTGTCCCACCATCACCCGCATCTACAACATCGGCAAGAGCTCACGGGGGCTGAAGATCTACGCCATGGAGATCTCCGACAACCCAGGCGAACACGAGACGGGTGAGGGAGCTGTGAGGGACCGGGGGCCCCAGCCGTGGTCCCTGGGGTCTGCTGACCCTGCCGGGCCCCCTCAGGTGAGCCCGAGTTCCGCTACACGGCGGGGCTGCACGGCAACGAGGCGCTGGGCCGGGAGCTGCTGCTGCTGCTGATGCAGTTCCTGTGCAAGGAGTACCAGGACGGGAATCCCCGCGTGCGGGGCCTGGTCGCCGACACCCGCATCCACCTCGTCCCGTCCCTCAACCCCGACGGCTACGAGCTGGCCCACGAGGCGGTGAGGGGCCGGCAGGGTGGGATGGGCCATGAGGGGACAGTGGAGAAGTGGGGTAGGATGTGGGGTGCTGGGATGGGAGGGCAAAGTAGTAGTAGGATGCAGCCCCCTCCTCACAGCTCAGCACTGCCCTGGGCTGGCCACAGGGCTCCAAGCTGGGCACCCAAGATGTCAGAGAATGGGATGGGATGGGATGGGATGGGATGGGATGGGATGGGACATGGGTGGTGGGATGCAGCCCCCCTGGACTCACTGGTGTCCTGGGCTGCCCGCAGGGCTCCGAACTGGGCAACTGGGCACTGGGCCATTGGACAGAGGAAGGCTTTGACCTCTTTGAGAACTTCCCCGACCTGGCCTCAGCGCTGTGGGCAGCCGAGGAGAGGCGGCTGGTGCCCCACCAGTTCCCCAACCACCACATCCCCATCCCGGAGCACTACCTGTCCGAGGACGCGGCGGTGAGTGCGGCACAGGGGCAGGACAGGGGCAGGGAGAGGGTGGCAGGGGGTGACACCTCATGTCCTGTGCCCCCTCACAGGTGGCAGTGGAGACACGGGCTGTCATGGCGTGGATGGACAAGAACCCCTTCGTGCTGGGAGCCAACCTGCAGGGTGGGGAGAAGCTGGTGTCCTTCCCCTTCGACACCGCCCGGCCCAGCCCCCCAATGCCGGCAGCTGCCCCTCGGCCACTGGACTACGAGGATGAGCACCCCGAGCTGCAGGAGACGCCCGACCACGCCGTGTTCCGCTGGCTCGCCATCTCCTACGCCTCGGCACACCTGACCATGACCGAGACCTTCCGCGGGGGCTGCCACGCGCAGGACATGACCGACGCCATGGGCATCGTGCAGGGCGCCAAGTGGCACCCCCGGGCTGGCAGTAAGTTGGGGCCAGTGGCGTGGCTGCCCCATAACCCAGCCAGCAGCAGGTGAGCGAGTGGCTGGGGGGGCGTCTATGCTCTTGCAGGTATGAATGACTTCAGCTACCTGCACACCAACTGCCTGGAGCTCTCCATTTACCTGGGCTGCGACAAGTTCCCCCATGAGAGTGAGCTGCAGCAGGAGTGGGAGAACAACAAGGAGTCTCTGCTCACCTTCATGGAGCAGGTGTGTACTGGGCTGTGGCCACAGCTGCCCCGCCTGTCCCTCGCAGTTCCACTCACCCCTTCCCTCACCCAGATCCACCGGGGAATCAAGGGCGTGGTGACGGACCAGCAGGGAGAGCCCATCGCCAACGCCACCATTGTGGTGGGGGGCATCAACCACAACGTCAGGACAGGTAGGAGCTCCGGGGAGGGACTCGGAGAGGACACCGTGTCCCCCAAACCCGTGAGGTACCGTGAGGAGCCGGCAGGGCGCCGGCAGCCCCGCGCCGCCTCCATCCCACCTGGCTGCCCCCGTGCCCACAGCCAGCGGCGGGGACTACTGGCGCATCCTGAACCCCGGCGAGTACCGCGTGTCGGCGCGGGCCGAGGGCTACAACCCCAGCGTCAAGACCTGCCACGTCCTCTACGACATCGGGGCCACCCAGTGCAACTTCGTCCTGTCCCGCTCCAACTGGAAGCGCATCCGGGAGATCATGGCCATGAACGGGAACCGGCCGATCCGCCGCGTGGTGCCCGGCCGGCCCATGACGCCCCGCGAGCGGCTGCGGCTGCGGATGCGCCTGCGGCACCGCATGCGGCTGCGGGAGCAGATGCGGCTGCGGCGCCTCAACGCCACCACGGCCGCCAGCGGCCCCACGGCCCCGCCGTCCACCACGGCCCTGCCCTTCCCCTTCAGCAGCACGGCCTACACGCCCTGGAGCCAGGAGCCACCCACGGCTGGCACCTGGGAGATGGACACCGAGACGGAGGTGGTCACCGAGCTGGTGACAGAGACGGAGGGCTGGGAGTTGCACACAGGGACAGCGCAGCCCCTCACCACGGCCGAAACCTACACCGTGAACTTTGGGGACTAGGGACACTTGACCCCTCACTCAGCTTCAAACCATGGTCGGATGCTTCGGCATCCACTTCCAACATCTTCCCTGAGCCCAGGCAGCTGTTCCAGGTGGGCTCCAGCCATTCACCTTGCTGCTTCCAAGGACTGCGGGCATTGTCACCAACAGCTGGGTGCTGTCAGGGACATGCTACCCCCCATCCCTTGGAGCTGGGCCGTGCCAGCCCACTGTTCATGTCCCAGTGGGGTGGCAGGGGTGGTACTGCTCTCCTGGGCAGGGCCCACGGAGGCGGGCACAGCCTTTCTCCCCTCCATACAGTTTTTGTTACACAAATAAATCAAGTTATATTGGTACGAGCATCTTGTCCCTCTGGTGCTTCCCCAGCTGTGTCACCCTCCCAGAGGACAAAGGCAGTGGGTGCCAGGAAGCCTTGAGGGGTGGGGGCTTGTGGAGTCTGTGCCCTCCCTGTGGTCAGTGCCCAACTTCCATGTCCCCATCGTCGCTGTCAGCCCCGAAGCCGGAGAAGCTGATGGGCTGGCAGCTGAGGTCGCGCAGGTTGACGAGGCAGGCGGTCTGCGTGGCACTGAAGTCGGGCACCGTCACCAGCAGCACCCGCTGCCCCTCCTTCCCTGCAAGCACAGGTGGGTGTCAGGCAGAGGAGCCCCTGGCGCGGGGTCCCAGCCCCCACGAGGAGCTGGGTGTGCTGCCAGACCCACCTTGGAGCAGCTTGGACTGGAAGCGGGGCGCGTTGCCACAGAAGTAGACGTGAGGGCACTCGGTGAGGATGAAGGGGTCAGATTTGTAGAACGGGTAACAGCCTGGGGAGGATGGGAATTAGGGGCAGAGCCCCTGGCAAAGGCCCCCCATCCAACAGCCCCCCAGCCCTCACCATACCCAGGGTGTCTGGGGCCGTGGGGCTGATGTGTCCTGCCAGTAGTGTCCACTCCAGGATCTCAAGGTAGTCGTCCATGCTGCTGTATTTGAAGATATCACTGATGTTTTGTCCTGACGTCCCCAAAAACCTGCATTACGGGGGAAAGAAGAGGAGCTGTAGATGTTGGACGTTTCGGGGCATGTCCCATGGTCCCACGCCACTGACGGTTGTCACCAGAGCTGGTAGCACAGCGGGTTTGCTCACCTGACACCGTCCAGGTTGGCCTGGTAGGGGTTGGTGACGAGGCGCAGGGTGGCGTAGGCGCTGGCCAGGGGCAGCATGCAGCGGTGCAGGGGCTGCTGGGGCAGCGTGTAGTTGGTGGGGTCAAACTCGCCGGGCATCACGTCCACAGGCACGGAGGTCTGTCGGGAGAGCAGGGATCAACTGGGTGGCCAAAACGCCCTCCAAGGGGGCTCAGACCAAAGCCCTGGTGTCCTTTTCCCCAGGATACCCTGCTTGGATTCACCATGGAGGCCAGATTCCAGGAGAAGGATCTGGAGCTGGGCTGTGAGCTGCCTCCCCGAGTGGGGTGGTCAAAGGGAAGTTGGGTGCTGGGGAAGGCGGTTTTGCCACCCTGCACCCTGGGCTGCTCCCTCACCTCAGGAACCAGGCTCCCTCTCCCATAGGAACCTGATGTGCCAGCCAACCCCGAGCACTCACACAGAGCTGCAGCAGGATCTCATCCAGCATCTTCACAGCCTCCACACTGGCAGCCTGCGTCTTCTTGGTCAAGTATTTGGCCTGGGTAAGCAGGAAGACAGTGAGGGACAACCCCGTGCCCCCTCTGCCCCCTCCCCACAGCCTCCCAGCGCCCCAGGAGCACCACGAGGCCGCAGCCCCCTCCTCGCCGTACCTTGTTGATGGTGTCTCGGCTCTGCGTGTTCTGGCTCAGCAGATTCCCAGCCAGGATGACCCGGGTGATGTGGGCGGCGCAGCTCTGCTCGCCCTCTGCGCCCAGCTGCCCCGTCACCACGTCCACCAGCAGCTGAGTGCTCAGCAGGGCCTCCCCACTCACGCTGCCCAGCCCCAGCCCCGAGGCCAGCAGCACGAACCTGGATGGATGGAGAGGCTCAGGCAGTGCCACGCTCCCACACCAAGGGGCTTCAGAGAGCTGGGGCAGGGGGCACAGTGCCCTCCGCCAGCCCTCGTGGCACAAGGGGCTCGGGGACACGGCAGGGACACGGTGCCAGCCCCACTCCTGCTGCTGCTGACTGACCGGTCGGAGCTGGGCCCGTCCCAGGGCAGCGGCGGCGGCAGGTCGGCGAAGCAGTGATCCTCCACCAGGAACCTGCCATCCTCCTGCTCGGAGCCGTACACGGCCACGATGGTCCCTGGGGCACAGCACCCGGTCAGCCCTGGCCAGCGCCCACAGCGTGGGTGCCACCGCAGAGCCACCGCCGTCCCTCACCTGTCACCAGCCTCTGCACATCGATGGCTCCCTCCAGCTTGATCCGCTGCAGCTCATCCTCCAGGATCAGCTCGTCAGAGGGCTGGATGTACTTGGGAAGGGGTGGCTGAGGCACCAGGTTGTGCTGTGAGGGTGCAGGGACAGCTCTGGGGGTCTCAGTGAGGACCAGCAGCCCCCAAGGACCCCTCCCAACCCCAGCCCCCCATCACCAGTACCCCAGCTGGAGGCCCCAGCAGCCAGAACCCCCTGGACAGGCTGGTTTCACCCAGCACTTCCCTGCAGCATCCCAAACACGAGCTTGTCCAAGGAGGAAGTGGTTCAGACAGATGCTGGGAACTTCAGACTTCCCAAAGTGAACTGGCTGGAAGCAGATGGGCCCCAAGCCCACACAGGGATGGCAGAGCTTCCCTGACACCTCCCTCACCCCCCTCATTCCCCTGGGGAATGGAAGGGGGTCTGCACTGCCAACCCCCCTGGTTCCAAACCCGAAAAGCAGCACTGAGCAAGAGTGGTGGTAAGTGGTGGGGGAACAGCTGCAGATGGACAAAGGGTGGGTTTAGATTGGATATGGGGAAGGAACCCTGTGAGGGGGTGAGGCCCTGGCACAGCACAGAGAAGCTGTGGCTGCCCCTGCATCCCTGGAAGTGTCCAAGGCCAGGCTGGACAGGGCTTGGAGCACCCTGGGATAGTGGAAGGTGTCCCTGCCCACGGATGAGCTTTAAGGTCCCTTCCAACCCAACCCATTCTGTGTTTCCATGATTTCGTAAGGAGCACAGCATGCTGGCACCAAGAGGGACAGGGTGGGCACGGGCCATCATCCTGTGGCACAAACCCAGCTCAAATCCCTGCAGGCTCCCTGGCTACAACGAGCACAGGGAAGCCACGGAAACCCAGCTGAGCTCTCAGGTGTGCTGGCACAACCCCCTGAGCTGTGCAGAGGAGGAGGAGGGGGTGAGCCCATTACCTCCTCGCTGATCTCCTGCAGGATGGAGGGCTGGAGCTGCATGTCCTTGAAGAGCGTCCCCACCACGCAGCACTTCTCTCCTGCCTGCAGCTCCGAGAGCTTCCGCAGGGCGATGTCGCTCCCTGTGGACAGACGGTGGTCAGTGGACAGACAGTGGTCAGTGGCCTCGGGGTGACGCGGGCACAGCGCAGGGCTGGCGGCAGCAGCTGCAGGGCCCCAGCGTCGAGGCCAGCGAGAGGCGTTGGGGGATGTTGGGAAGCCTCCTGCTCCTCCTCGAGGCACGGCGCCAAGGGGACATGTGCGGGCCAGATGGGGCCGAGGAGCATTCCAGAGCCTGCGAGCCTGCAGGCATTTCCTCTGTGCTGGGGGAGAGCTGGGTCGGGATGGTGCATTCGGCTCCCACTCACAGCTCTGCCCGGGAAGGGTCTGGGATGCAATGTTCCTGCCCTCGGGCATGGGGGGCTGCTGGTTCTGCTCTTCATCCAGGGGATGACCCAAACATCCTCGGGCTGACAGGCAGGAGATCACTCAGCACCCCCAAACCTGATCTCTGCCAGGGCCAGATCCTCTACCCCAGATCCCTGCTGGAATTCGGGATCTCCATCACATCCAGAGAAGATCCTGGCATGCTGACAGGTCCCTGGGCTTTAGGCACGGATCCACAGGGGATGCAGGCCAGGAGAACCTCGGGAGCGGCCAGAAGCATCGCAGCCCCAGCTGCATCCACTTTGTGGCTGAGGAGCAAAAGTCTCCCTCACCACAAGGTGAGCCCAACACTTCTTACCCCATTCCCGGGGACCCAGAGATGCTCCAGCCCCGTCCAGCACGTGGAACTGTCCTTCCCAGTTTAAACCAGCCTGTGAAGTCCATCCCGAGCCTCAGGCTCTGGGGAAGAGCAAGGAACCTGCTCCTGGTCTCCCCTCCCAAAACAACACTGCCTGTGCCAGCCCCTCGTCCTTTCTGGGTGACATTTCTCCTCCCAAAAATCTCCCTTTGCTGGTCACGTGCTGCTGAACGTGACTCTTGTCCCAGGGAGAGCACCCCGCTGCCATCCCTGGCACCCCACACTGGAAACACGGATTCTCGAGCCCAAGAATGCAAACACTCTGAGTCAGAACAAAAACAATCCTGTTGAAGTTTCTTATTTTTGGCTCAAACTCCCCAAAATCTGTGTTTGGCAGGAGGGGGCTGTGCTCTCCAGATTTCTGCCTGCAGGCGCTTCCTGCTGGGAGACAAACCCCAAAATCTGGTCCCATCCCAGGACTCCAGGAGATGGAGCTTTACAAACCACTGGGTCCTGTCACACTTGGCAAAGTCCAGGGTGGCCAACCAAGGAATGACATCGCCGTGGGACCAGCACTGGCTTTGCTTCCGCACAGCCCACGGGGCTGGGGAGAGCACAAGAACAGGCGTCTGGCCCAAAAGCTTCCACTGAAGGGGTTTTTGCCCATAGAAGGGCAAAGCTGAAGGAAATTCGATCGCAGGCCGTGCCCAGGCCGGGGGGGCAGAGCCCCAGCAGTGCTGGCGTTGCTTCATCCGCGGATGGAAACTCTGAGCGTGAGGGTCCCACCCCAGAACCACAACCCCCCCGCCAGGAAACAGCTCCCCCCCGGCACAACCAGCACCTCTCACCTCCCTGCCCCCTCCTGTACCCCACTTCCTGGCCAGGGCCCCCCAGCCCCACCCCGACAGAGCTCACACTCAGCTCCTGCTCCCAAAAGTGTGGGGTGATGTGACTCAGACAGTCGTGTTCCCCCTGCCCACACCCCCCTTCTGTCTGGTGGGGAGTGGGGTTTGTCCCGAGGTCAGAACTCCAGGAGGGAGCTGCAGCAGGATCACCACGTAATCCAGCTGCAAATGGGTTATCCCATCATGACTGTGCATCCCAGAGCTGTTTGGGCTGAGCTGTTTGGGGTGGGCTCTGCTGCACACCCCCCCGTCAAGGCTGTAAAATGCCAGAGACTGGGACAACCGGGCACACTGGAGCTGCTCAGGTTGCAGGAAGGTTGTGGGTGGATCCCAGCCTGGCAGGGATGGACTCCAAACCTGCAGGGATGGGTCCTGCCCCCAGGGATGCCTGCAGGGCACATCCAGCCTGAGGATGGGAACACTCACTCACTTCGGACTCCAGATATAGATCTGGTCAAACACGGAGATAAAATTCCAAGGCAGCTCCAGAGATGTTTCTTCCCAAGGCCACCCCTAACCCATGTCCCCAAGTGCCACATCCGCACAGCTGTTATTTCCCACGGGGATGGGGACTCCAGCACTGCCCTGGGCAGCGGTGCCAGGGCTGGACAACCCTTTCCATGAAGGAATTTTCCCATCTCCAACCAGCGAGGTGTACAACCTGAGGTTCCTGTTCCCTGGGAGCAGAGCCCAAACCCCCTCTGGCTGCCCCCTCCTACCAGGAAATCACGGAGACCCAGAAGACCCCCCTGAGCCTCATCTCCAGCCTGAGCCCCTCCCCAGCTACTCCCGCTGTTCCAGCCCCTTCCCCAGCTTTGTCCCCACCCCACCCAGCCCTCGGTGCTTTTCCAGGGGCAGGGCCTGGCGGAGGGGCGTTCCCGGGCTCACCCCAGCGGCCGCGGGCGCGCCGCTCCAGCGCCGGGCGCATCCCGGCGAGGCGCACGGCGTAGATGTGGGCGTACTGCCGGGAGAAGCTGCGCTCGCCCAGCCGGAAGGGCTGCGAGCAGTCCGAGTACCCCGCCACCGGCACCCGGGGGAAGGTGGGGGGCTCGGCCGAGGGGGGGGCCAGCAGCCCCTGCGCCGTGGGGGCTGCCCGCTCCGAGAACATGCTGTGGGACGTGGGGGTCGAGCGCTGGGTCTGGAAAATAAATAAATGGGGGGGTTAAGGACCCGGGTTCCCAGCCGGCTGTCGCCGTCACCCCAGGACGCAGCAGCGCCCCTGGCAGTGATCTCCGCACCCCAAAACACGAACCACGGGCACGTCTGGCCCTCGCTCTCAGGCTGCAGCCCCCAGCCCCGCTTCCTCCCGGCCCAGGGCATCCCCCAACTCACTCTGGTGACGGGACCACCCCACCCTCGCATAAAATCCCACCCCA
>VZRO01005845.1:7446-19236 GCA_013397915.1 Daphoenositta chrysoptera | reverse complement strand
CAGGGGTCGAGGGTCGCCGCCGCCACCGGGAGCCGCCATGGGGGTGGGGCTGCGGCGGGAAAAGGCGCGAACGCCGCCAAAGGCGGAAGTTGTGTGACCGCGCGGCGGAAGTGACGTCGGGGAGTTGCCGTGGCAACCGCTGTGGGGCGGGGAGGGGACAGCGGGACCTCGGGAGCGACCCCCGGCCCCCACGGGCCGCGCGGGAAGGGGACATCGCGACCAAACCGCGGGGGCACCGTGACCGAGCCCGGAGAGGACACCGGGACTGACCCCGGGGGGACACTTAGCCCAAGCCCTTGGACTCCCCAGAGCCCGGAGGGGCCAAAGGGGACCCCGGGACAGACCCTCCGGAGCCCTCGGGGGTCTGAGCACTCCCTCGCCGCCCCACGCTTTGGGGGACCTACGGGCAGCTCCCCTGAGGGGCCGAGTCTGGGCAGGTTGGGGGCTGCTGAGCTGCCCCATGTCCCCCCCGAGCCCCCCCGTGTCCCCTTCCTGCGGGGGTGGAGGTGCGAGGCAGGAAGGGCCCCGGGGAGCCGCGGCGTTCTGCTCTGAGGCGTTTTGGGGTTTGGGTCGCCCACCCCCACCGCCCGCGGCCCCGCTATAAAAGGTGTCGGGTCGCAGGCAGTCACCCGCTGTCAGTCGCCTGCTGTCACCGGCTCCGGGGGCTCTCCATGGCTGCCGCCTTCCTCCTGGGGCTGGTGCTGGTGGGAGGTAATGGGGACCCCGAGGCGGCGGGGAGGAGACACGTGGGGACACCGGGGATGGCAGCCTGGGTGACCGAGCTTGGCGGGGCTGGGGTCTGCGTGGGGACCTGCGGGCCATCGGGGTGGGGTCTGTGTAGGGACGGGCGCTCAGGGATNGCGGGGATGGGGTCTGCCTGAGGACCCAGGGATGATGGGGATGGTGCCCGTGGTGGGACCAGCACCTGGGGATGTTTGGGGACAGGGTCTGCGTGGGGACCTTGGAACGGTCGGAACAGAAGGATGTGGGTGCAGGCAGGAGGGATGGTAGGGATGGGGCTGAGTACCTGGGGCTGGTGGTTTAGGGCATCTCCAGGGCCCCCGGGGACCCCAGTGAGGGGCACCCGGCCTGCGGCCGCGCTCACCGCTCCGTCCCCACGCAGCAACGCGGGCCGTGGCCCCCCCGCCCTGCCAGGGTGACCCAATGTCCTGGTGCTGGGACATGGACGTGGCCACGCGCTGTGGCCGGGAGCAGCAGTGCCAGGACCTCTGGGACAGCCTGGCCCTGGTGAGCACCCCACCCGACCCCCAAGCTCCGCCAGGGCCCCCCAGGAGTCCAGGCAGCCCTGAGGGTCTTTGTGTGCCCGCAGGGGAACGTGGCCGAAGGGGCCGACACGGCTGACGGGGACGGCGCGGCGCAGGGCAGGGTCAAGTGCAGACTGTGCACCAAGGCCCTGAAGAAGATCCAGGCGCTGGCAGGTGACGACCCCGACGAGGTGAGGGGTGATGGGGGCGTGGGGGGCTGGGCCGGGGCCGTCCCCCTGCGGCCCCCTGACCCGCGGGGGCTTTGGCAGGCGGCGGTGGCGGCGGCGCTGCAGAAGGGCTGCCGGGCGCTGGGCCGGGCCAAGGGCAGGCTGTGCCAGCAGCTGGTGAACAAGTTCCGGGAGCAGATCACCGAGGCGCTGCAGAACGGGGACACGCCCCGGGACATCTGCACTGCCATAGGCATCTGCCGGTCCTGAGCACGGTTAGTGCCTGCCTGTATCCAGATCTTGCACCCCGTGGGCTGATCCTGCACTCTGCATCCTGTGTCCTGCACCCCACGTCCCGATCCTCCATCCCACGTCCTGCACCGTGTCCTGCACCTCAGTCCCACACCCCGTCCCACACTGTGTCCTGCACCCTACACCCTGATCCTGAACCCACATGCTGCACCCCATGTCCCGATCCTGCACCAAATATCCTGCACCCCGTGTCCCAATCCTGCACTGTGTCCTGAACCCTATGTCCTGCACCCCACATCCTGATGCCATATCCCCCGCCCTACGTTCCACATTGTGCACCCCACATCCTGCACCCTGTGACCCACATCCTGCACCCCACACCTGCCGGAGGGGTGGAAGTGTGCTTGGGGGTCCTGAACCTTCCCTGCTGCAGCTCTGTAGGGTGGGGGTGAGCCAGGTCACCCCAAAGTGCGTTGTGGGGCAGGGGGAAGGCTGGAGGAGCTGCTTCTGCTGGCCCCCGACTCACCCCCAGCTGCTTCCTTTTTCCACAGGCACAGCCCCAAGTACCCCGAACCCCGATGCTCCTCCAGCCCCTGATGGCCCCCCAGCCCAGCCATCCCCTTCCCGCACAATAAAATCCCTCCTCTGCCTCCACGGGTCTTTTTTGTCTGCCCTGGGGGGACATGGTGACAAGAGCAAATGGCACCAGGCACGGGCAGGGGACAGTCTGGCCCTGGCCTGCCCCCAGCAGGGCCACGGGGACACCAAAGGTGCCAGTGGTAGTGTGGGGATGTGTCCCGTGTGGGCTGGAGGGAGCGGGTCCCTCCACACCTGGGTGGCCCTGGCTGTCACTGTCCCCTCACTGTGCCCCAGCACGGCCCCATGCCTGGCACTGCATCTGTCCCTGCACCTGGCACTGTCACAGGCGTGGGATCATCCTCACTGTCCCCAGCACATGGGGCACATGGCACTGTCCCAGCTGAGCACGGGGAATCCCTCCTTTTTTTAAATTCCAGCCAATTGGAGTGCAGGGAATCTCTTCTGTTTGCCCCCAGCCAATCAGAACAGAGAGACTGTGGGTCTCCGGGGGCTGCCACCAATCAGAGCTCAAGGATGTCTTTCTGGTGCCAACCAGTCAGAACACAGGGAATCCTGCTGGCTGAGGGCTGCAGCCAATCAAAGCAAAGGGGATCCTGCTGGCTGAGGGCTGCGGCCAATCAGAACACAGGGAATCCTGCTGGTGAGGGCTGTGGCCAATCAGAACACAGGGAATCTTGCTGAGGGCTGCGGCCAATCAGAACACAGGGAATCCTGCTGGTGAGGGCTGTGGCCAATCAGAACACAGTGAATCTTGCTGAGGGCTGTGGCCAATCAGAACACAGGGAATCCTGCTGGTGAGGGCTGCAGCCAATCAGAACACAGTGAATCTTGCTGAGGGCTGCGGCCAATCAGAACACAGGGAATCCTGCTGGCTGAGGGCTGCAGCCAATCAGAACACAGGGAATCCTGCTGGTGAGGGCTGTGGCCAATCAGAACACAGGGAATCCTGCTGGTGAGGGCTGCAGCCGGGCAGAGCAGAGGGATCCCCTTCCCCTCTTGCAATGATCTGTGGGGATCCCAGTGCCACCCATGGGGCCGGGGGCTTCAGGAGCAGCACCGCAGGGTGGCTTTGTGCCTTGGGGTGACACAGACCCCCCGAGTGTCCCCAGCCCCTCAGCGTGCACCCCCCAGCCGTCACCCTGCACTTTGTGAGGACACCAAGACCCCTCGGTAGTCCCAGCCCCCAGGCTGGCCCCACACCCTGTGGTGATCCAGTCCCCCCAGGTGGTCCCAGATGCCCAAGAGTTACCCCAGCACCTGAGATGTCCCTTGATCCTGGGTGCCCCCATGTCCCAGGGTGACCCCAGACCCCTGCAGTGGCCCCAAATATCCCAGATATAATCCCAGACCCCCCAAGACAGCCCATACCATGGGGTAGCCCCACACCCCCAGGGCTGACCCCAACACCCTGCATGGACCCCAGACCCTGGGGTGCCCCAAACCCCCAAAGGGATCCCAGCACCCTGTGGTGTCCCACAGGTGTCCCTGGGGTGCTACAGACCCTCAGAGTGACCCAAAACTCTGGGTTGTGTCCAGTCTTCAGGGAACCACAATATGCTGTGGTACTGCCAGATCCTTAGAGGGACCCCAACACCCTGGGGTGCCCATGACCCCCAGAGGGACCCCAATACTCTGCTCCAGACCCTCTGGTGAACTCAAATCTCTGGGGAGCCCCAGACCTTTCAGGGAACATGGGTGGGGACAAGCCCCCCAATATGCCCCCCTCCATCTGGCCCATTTCTGGTGCACCCTGGTCAGTCTGCACCCCAGGGATCACTGGTGAGGAGCTCCTCCACCCTGACACCCCCCCAAAGTACCCCTAAAGATCCCAGAAAAGGGGCTGGGGTACGCTGGAGCCCCCCTTGCTGCAGCTGTGTGAGGATGGGGGGGTGTGAGGGCACGGGAAGCTCCTCGGTCACCCCACACGTGTGGGGCAGTCCCGTGGGGGTCTCCCATGGGGAGGAGAGGGACGAGGAGCAGTGGCCCAAGCGGCCCCAGAGAAGTCCACACACACCCCGTTTATTGGGGGGCCGGAGCCGCCTCCTTCCCGCGTCCGTGTCCGCTCGCACAGCGCTCGGGGCTGGCCCCACCACGCCCCGAGTCCAGCTCACTGCCCCATCATGCAGGCCATCTTGCAGGCCACGGCCGAGATGAGGGCGGCCCCGCGCCCGCTGCCTTCCTCCGACTGGATGAAGGTGATGTCGCAGCCGGGCGTCAGCTGCCGCACCGTGGCGTGGAAGTGGTCCTTGAAGCTGGGGAGCGGGAACACAGGGTCACAAACGGGGTCACGAACGGGGTCACAAACGGGGTCACGGCTCGGGGGATGAAGGGAGAGGACAGGGGTGCTGGGAGGGAGAAGGGTCTGGGGGTCCCCACCTGGGGTGGAGCTTGTAGACGGAGCCGTCGACACCGACGGTGATCTTGAGGGTGTCCTGGCTGCGGCTCTCCCGCATGCGGTTGATGACGCCGGCCAGCCCGGCCGAGCACATCTGGGCAGCACGCGTGGACACGCTCTCGCACACCCGCCGCACGATCTCGCAGTCCGTCCGGGACGGCAGCAGCTCAAAGGCCGACAAGATGTTGTAGATCTGCTTGCGGTCATCAGAATCGCTGGAGTGGGCGGAGAAAAGGGCGTCAGCAAGGGCTGGGGGGTGGGGACGCTGGGTGGGACAGCTGGAGAGGGATGGGGAAGGGATGGGATGGGGGATCCTCACGTGGGACAGTTGTATGGGGTGACAGGATGGGGAAGCCCAGTTGGGTCAGTCAGAGCAGGGGGGTGTGGGGTGACGGGATGGGGCTGCTGTTGATGGCCGGTGTGGGGTGATGGGACAGAGGGACCTGGAAGTGGCCCCCCTAATGTGGGGTGATGGGACATGGGGACTCCAAACAGGACAGAGCAGGCAGGTATGGAATGATGGGATCACGATGTCTCGTGACATGGGTGGCAGGACGTGGGGACTCCAAGAAGGACAGTCAGAGCAGGCTGGTGTGGGGTAAAAGGATAAAGGACCCCAATACGAGGCAGTCCAAGCAGACTGGTATGGGATGATGGAGGAGGGGGATCCCGATGTGGGACAGCCCGGTGCAGAGTGAGAGCACAGACTGCCCAGGATGCCCGGAGCAGAGTGGAGTGAGAGCACAGACCTCCCAGTGCCTGCCAGGCCGGTTTGGGGTGCCACCCCCAGCCTCATACCTCTCGATCTGGGACATGAAGCGGGTCTCAAAGGTCCCGCGGGTCTTGAGCTTCTCAGAGGCCTCCCCGTTGAAGAGCAGGTTCTCATCCACCAGCTTCAGCAGCACCAGCCGCACGATCTCCCCCATGTACTTCCCCCCAATGATCTTCTCGTACCTGGGGTGGGGCACAGGTGAGGGGCCGGCATCAGAGCTGGGATTTGAGGCGTCACTTCCCGCAGCACCCCCTCTTTCCTTCCTCCCTCCTTGCTGGATGAGTTCCCGCACGTGGGCACGGCCCAGGGCGAAGGACGCCCGTGCCGGGGGCTGAGCCCAGCGTGGCGCAGGGGATGGGAGGGGTGCCCAGAGGAACTGGATCTCTCCTATTCCTTACAGTTGCTGACCGGGGTTAAGTGAGGTCTCGTCCACCACGCGGTCGTACTCCAGGAGGAACTCGTCCAGCTCCCCGGAGGCACCAAAGGCCCCCCACTCCGTGTTCACGCACATCCGCCCCTCGTCGCCCTCCACCAGCTCCACGTTGTGCATCTCCTCCATGTAGCAGGCGTTACAGCCCGTCCCTGCCGGACACTGGGGATGGGCCTGGGCGGCGGGGGGGCAGCAGTGACAGCCCCCGCCACAGCCCTCCCATCCCAACTGGGATAAAGCTGGGATAGTCTTGCAGAGCAATGGGGAAGAACTGGAGAGGGTCCAGACATCTGCCAGGACAGGGGTTGGGACCCATAGGGATGAGGGACGTTCCTCAGATGGGGGGCTGCTCTCTGCGGGGAGGGGGGGACGCACGCCCACCACGTGGCACCTGACACCAGCTGCCTTCCATGGCTCCCTATCCCATGAGGTGCCAGAGCCACCAACAGTCCTGTGGGGACCAGCCCTGTTATGATGACCACACTCTTTCTACTCCCCAGGTGCCCCAACCACCACGCTGGGGCCGGGCAGTGCCATCGGGTGCCCCAACCACCGGACACCTCAGCTGGGTGCCACTGCCACCCCCCTGTCCTTGGCATGTCCCCCTAAAAGGATGGGAGAAGCAGCAGGGGAGCGGGGCCATCGGACGATTCCCTGTCCCCAGCCACGTGTCCCTGTAGAAGGGGCATCTTACCCACAATCATCCCAACCTCGCACCGGTGATCTTCGTAGTAGCAGGAGATCATCGTGGCCACCGTGTCATTCACCATCGCCACCACATCCATCTCGAAGTCCTGGGGACAGGGACCACTGTGGGCTCATGGGGGTCAGGCTGTCCCACAACAGGCGGGTTTGGGGTAGACGGTCCCCAAGGGTGAGGAGCTGGGCAGGTGTCACGCACACGTGTGCGCACACCCGTGGAACAGCCCTGCCCAGAGACACGTTTGGCTCCAGCAGCCCCATCATGGGGACAGCTATGCTCCAGTGGTCCCTTCCTGGGGACACACCAGGCTCCAGTGGCGCTGCTGCAGGCACAGCCAGCCTTCAGTGAGCCCATGGCAGGGAGAGCCAGGGGTGCCAGCACAGCACAGCACAGCACAGCACAGCACAGCACAGCACAGCCGTCTGATCCTCTCACCCCTCGCCGTTTGATGGCGTCCCTCAGCAGCCCCACCACGTTGTTCCCTTCTGCGCCAGAGGCTTTGAAGCCCTTGGTCCAGTTCAGGAGGATGCCCTGGAATGGGGGTCAGACCGAAATGGGGCTGTGAATGTAGCTGAGGCTTGGGGACCCCTAAGACCTCGTGCTGCCCGGCCGCCGCCTCACCTTGTCTATGTCCTCGTGCCGCACGGGGAAGGAGAAGGTGAAGCCCAGGGGCAGCTTTTTATGCTTCATCTGGTGCTTGTCCAGGAAATCAGAGATGCACTCGGAGATGTAGTCAAAGAGCTGGAAGACAGGAGGTCCAGCCTTTGCCAAGGGATGTCCCCACCCTCCCACTGCCCTTGGATGGACATTGTCCCCACCATGGGTTCCCCAGGCCTGGCCACCCCCCGGCTTCTGCTGGCTGGAGGGATGGGGGTGTCCCCTCCAGTGTCCCCACTGAAACACACACAATGAAAGGGACTGGGATGGGATGGGATGGGATGGGATGGGATGGGATGGGATGGGATGGGAGGGGATGGGATGGGATGGGATGGGATGGGATGCCCCGTGTGCTCCACTGACCATCTCAGCCGTCCCAGTCATAGCATCCTCTGGGATGGAATACATCTGGTGCTTCGTCTTCACCTTCCACTGTCCCTCCTCCCCCTCGCCCACCTTCACCAGCATCACACGGAAATTGGTGCCGCCCAGGTCCAGTGACAGGAAATCTCCCACCTCTGCAAAGCCAGGAGAGGGGGAGAAGGTGATGGGCTCTAGGTAGGCTCAGCCTTCCACACGGGGTCCGAGGAAGGGGTGACACACAAGGGACTGGGAGCGACACCCTACCAGAGCCCTCGGGGGTGGAGCGGACGTAGGTGGGCAGCATTTTGACAGAGGCTTCCTCATGTGTCTCCAGCTTGAGCCCTCGGTCCATCTCCTTCTGCATCCGGTACATCACCTTCTTCAGGTCCTCCTCCTTCAGCCGGAACTCCGACAGGATCTGCTCCACCTGCACACAACACAGCATCAGCCAGGGACGAGGGACATGGGATGCAAGGGGCCTGAACTGCAAGAAATAGCCCAGTTTCCCTTCCCCCAGCCCTGGATTTCCCCACTGGCACATGGACACCCTGAAATGCCTTATCCTGTTGCTCTGCTGTTCTCCTCCAGCTGAAGAGGCACCAGGGAATCCATAGGACCACCACAAGGCACCAAGTCCCCTTCTGGTGCTGCCTGAAGGACACCACGGTCAGCTCTGGGCTCCCTGGGGACCGGGCTTGGCACTGGGGTTCTGCCATCCCTGTCACCCAGCTGCATTTTTTGGTTGGTTGTGTAGAAGCCGGCACCATTCCAGCAGTGACCTGGGACATCCCATCCTGATGAATCCCAGGTTCATTCCCATCAAGGAGCACTTCTGGCTGTGCCAGTGAGGAGCACAGCATCTCCCAGCAAGGATATGGGCTTCTTTTATGATGAAGATGCTGAAGATTGCTTCCTTGTTCCCCTGGGAGCATCCCTCTCCCTGTATCCCACTGAGAATCGTGGGATTCCCACATTTCACCCATCAAAGGTGGGGCTAATATGGGGCAGAGGGCAGGCAGGCAGCAACATTCTCAGGGGTTGCTGCCTTGCCTGGCTGCCAGGGAGAGCCGCAGGGCCCACTCCAGGGAAGCTCCTGGCAAGCAGGATCCGTGTTTATCCTTTCCGTAGCAACCCCGGGCTCGGCGCAGGCTCCATTAGCCGGCAGGGCTGGGGCCAGGTGCCCCGGCCGTCAGATGGAGCCGGGGCCGGCCCTCCTCCGCCAGCTGCAGCCGGCAGCATCAGGGCTCATTAGTCACCGGCGCTGGGGAGGCTCCAGCGCTCTCGGGGGCACACGGATGTTTGCCTCGAGGCTGCTGCTGTTTCCTGACAGGTTTTTGGGGTAGGGGGCTCAGTAAAGCGTTTGGGGTGTGGTTTGGAGCATGCCAACATTGGGGGCACCCCTTGCCTCAGCTCAGTCCAGCTGCCCTCTGTCCTGGCACATCACCTGGCCCCCGATGGCATCCCTTGGCCTCCAGCCCCTCAAGTGGGGATGCAGCCCAAATATCTCCGAGGCCCTGCAGAGCTCCTGCGGCCTCAGCCAGGATCCTGGGTGGGATCCTGGCACCCCGGAATGATCCCGGCACCCTGGCACCTCCCCACTCCATCCTGGTCCTGAGAGCTGGGGGCTCCATTAGCCCCAGACCCCCAGGTGCTGGGAGGCAAAACCCCAAGAGACAGGGCTGCAGCATGGACCCCCGAATGGGGCCGGGCACCCACGGCAGCTCTGTGGTGAGGTGCGCCCTCATCCAGAGGGTGTTTGGCCCAGGATGACTGGGAAAATCCTGTCAGGAAAAGCAGGGATCATCTCTCCTGGGCTGTTGGCTGAAGATATTCAGTGCTAATCCATCCCATGGCACTGCTTGGCATGGGAACACCAGATCTGCCACGGCCGGAGGGTCCCCATCCCAAGGCTGGCACCCGGGAGTCCGAATTTTATTTCTCCAATGTTTATTCCATCTCAGCACCACATGTCCCTACTCATCTCTTCACTCGCCTTCAAAACAATGGGCTTGGCTCTTCTCTGGCAGGATTTGGCTCTTCCCACATGACGTTATCTGGCTCTCAGCGTCCCTTGGAAATGGTGTGCTCCAATGCATCCCACAAAAGGGATGGAGCTGGGAACCATGTGGCCACTGGCTGCAGGGGCCGGTGACACCCATCTCTGCTGATCCAGCACACGCCCGAGTCCCCTTGGTGTCCCCTCGGTGTCCCAGTTGGCAGCGGGGAATGTCTGCACTGTCCTCCCCCATGACCCCGTGAGGGGGTGACATCTGGGAGAGGATGGGAGAGGATGCTCCCCACAAACAACTGGGTTTTGACTGGGGATGAGCCGTGTGCCATCCTGCTGGGTGCCTCGGTGACAACGATGACAGCCAGCCGAAGGAGGTGACAGCCCCCAGGCTGCCCTGGAGCTGGTGTCCTCCCCACCAGCCATCCTCCTGGATACCTCTTCTGGAACCTTGGGAGATGCTGGGAGCACCCGGCTGCTCACTCCAGGGAAGGCTGGAACCCCGGTGAGGATCCCCCCTCTTCCCCACACCCACCTGGCACCCCCTGACCCCCTCCGGCCCCCAGCATTGCCCTGGCAGCGGCCTCACCTTCTCCTTCCTGCTGCTCTCCATCCTGGCTCGGTGATCCAGCATGGGGGCAGCTGGTGGGGTGGGGTGGGCTGCGGGCCAAGCCGTGCCCCCCTCAGCCCCTGTGCCCCCACCGTGGTGCCTGGCCTGGGGGAGCCCCCTGCCCTGTCCTGGAGGGTGTCCGGCCGGCGCTGGGCTGCTCCGTCCCTCGCTCCGTCCCTCGCTCCGTCCCTCGCTCCGTCCCTCGCTCTGTCCCTCGCTCCACACGCGGATGCTCCACTTTCGCTGCGTTATCTCATCTGACGCCCCAGTCCAGCACCCACTGCGGGGGTCCCGATACCCCCAGCCTCAAGCGGAGGGGCAGGGAGCAGGGCCCGGGGCCCTGGCGGGATCAGCCCTGTCGCCCCACATCCTTCGCTCCGGAGGGGTTCCGCTCTCCCGCCTGCTCCCTCAACGCGTCAATAAATTCCCGGGCCGGTGTTGGCGCGGGGGTCCCAGCCCGGCGCAGCAGGTTCTGGCAGCCCGTGGGGACCCCCGGTGCGCTGGCGAGGCTCGGCCAGGACCCTCCCCGGAGGGGCCGCTGGCCCCGTCACGCGAAGCACCACGCCCCGGGTCACCCGTGTCCCCGTTGTCATGCCAACGGCTCGGTGGTGGTGGCAAGCACTCCACCGGCCGGCTTGGCAACCGGCACGCTCCCATGGAGACCGCGGACACAGCACGGCTTGCGGACACCTGCGGCGGGCCGAGGGCGCCGGGGAAGTGCTCCGAGCCCGCAGCATGGGAGAGGATGCGGCGGTGCCGGGATTGACAGCCGGCGTCGCTGGATCGGGGATGGGCGCTGGATTTGGGGACGGGGATGTGGTGCCCCCCACCACCCCCGGAGCCGCCTCATCCACCCAGCGTTGCGGAAAGAGGGGACTCTGGGGGTCCAAACGGGATGAGGAGCACCCTCGGTCAGGGGTGGACCCCAAACCCTGCTGGTGTTGGTCTGTGGCAGCATCTCTCAGGCGCAGAGCTGGGGAGGGTCCCCGGGCAGCCTGGGTGGGGGTCGGGGTGACAGCCCCATGGGGACGGAGGGGGCTCTGGGGAGGGCAGAGGGTTTGTGGGTGGCCGAGCAGGGCCCAGGGGACACAGGGTGACCCCACGGTACCTCAGCTGCGCGGGGGGAACCTGGGGGCACAGGAGGGCTCTGGCAGCCCTGCCCCTGCGCTGCTGCCCACCCACAGCGGGGTCCTCACCCCTCCGAGGGGCCCGAAACCCTCGGGAGCGTCACCCGCCCCTCGTCAGTACAACCCCAGCACGGAGGGGTCCCCACCCGGGCGCAGAACAGCCCCATGGAAGGGTCCCCACTCCCCAGGGCGTCCCCCAGAACCCGTGGGAGGCTGCTTCCCCCGCGGGGCCCCTCCGCAGAGAGGGTCAGCACGGCGTGGGGAGAGCCCCGCGCACAGGGGAGCCCACCCCACCGAAGGACCCGCGCCCCACAGAGGGACCTCCAGCCCCACAGAGGGACCCGCGCCCCACAGAGCGACCCCCAACCACAGAGAACCCCCCCGGCCCACACAGGGACCCCACACAGGGACCCCCGCCCCACAGAGGGACCCCCAACCACA
>VZRO01005844.1:151694-177800 GCA_013397915.1 Daphoenositta chrysoptera | reverse complement strand
TTCTACTACACTGTAATCTAAACATTCAAGGCTCTGAAAAGAGTAAATATGTATTTTTTTAAGCGTATATAATGTTTAACGGTAGTGACTTGCAGGAATCTACTGAGATTTCAGGTTTAGTTTGTTTTTGTCAGGGATTTGCATCTCTTCCACTTTGTTGCAATAATTTGGAAGAAGAGGCCTATGACACTTGAGAAAGTCCTAACCCTTGTCTTTATTCTGTGCTTAGTTCTTCAGTGAATATGAGAAGTTACTTCATTCAGAAAATTACGTGACAAAGAGACAGTCACTTAAGGTAAGCCAATTTTATTATCTTAAATGCAAAGCTAGAGATTCCCTTTAATTTCAAGGTCAGTTAACTTTATTTGAAATGGCTTCTGTAACAGCCTTGAATAGAATTTATTTTAATTCTCCATACATTTTCATTCTTGGGATCAGCTACTTTCTTTTAGTCCAGTTCTTACATTATTTAGTGTCCAGCACAGACCAGAATAATTTCTCTCCCTATGAAGAAATGGCTTCTCAAGTTTCTTTATTTTTGTTGGGTTTTTTTCCTTCAACAAGTTTGGTTACATTTAAATAATTTAACAAAGATTCATTTGATGTGCCTAGAGCAATACTTATCTTACATTCAAGTAGGTAAGAAATAGTGAACATAAATGTAATACAGAGCTTGCAGCAAAAGTGATCCTTGTGGGGAAAATCCTTTTAAACCCTTTAGGATAAAGAAGGTAGCAAAAGAAGTGTCAATATTTCTCATTTGATGTACTAACCTGTTTTTCTGGGATTTGGTTTTTTTTGAAAAGGCATTCTTTCTATGCTGAGTAGCTTCTGTATAAATGAAAAAAAAGATGAAGTCATGGGGGAGAAAAATGAAAGACTTATTTTTCCTTTCCAGTTCATAACAAGGGGGAACAAGTGTGATTTTTCACTTTCTGAGGAAAAGAGGAAACTGTGTCACTGAAATAAGGGGAAAATGCACCCTGCACTTTGAAATTTGGGGCACTTAGTTCTGTTGTTACTCTATTTACTGACCACTGTAACTGCATTCACAGACCACCACACCATCTCAGGGGGTTTGAAAGCATTTGTAAATAAGTTGATTGTTATGCCCAGTGTTAGTAATTTTTTCATTTGGGCTTGTTTTCTGCCTTCAGCTTCTCGGTGAATTGTTACTGGACAGACACAACTTCACAATTATGACGAAGTACATCAGTAAACCTGAAAATCTCAAACTAATGATGAACCTTCTACGAGACAAGAGTCGTAACATTCAGTTTGAGGCCTTCCATGTGTTCAAGGTATGTTACAAAACCCCCCCATAAACACAAAGAATCTGACCAGAAGTTGTTTAATTGAGTAAACTACTTAGCTGAGCCTAAATGGAGCTTATCTTAATGTCTGCTAAGTGATTAAATAAAGGGAGCAGTAATGTTTGCTTTATTATGATCCATCTTTACAAACAGAGATCTTGGTAATCTTTTGAAAACCATTTAGAAATCACTTAGGGACTTCCATGTGATTGTCAGAGTTACCTCTCTTAGAAAATTTTGGAATTAAATGCACTAAGATAAGGAGGAATGCATGATTCCATATAAAATCATGGAGCATCCTGGAGTTTAAAAGTGTTTTTATCACATTTCATGACCTCTGAAGGATAGCAGTATTTAGGCAGGTCACCTGAATTGTAATTTGAACATTGTAACAGATGTCTTTTGCCTTTGCAGCAGACAGGCAGCTAAGAGTTATAACTTGAGGTGTAAAATTTTGCAGGAATCTGTGAGATACCCATCAGATGCTGCATATGATATGAAACCATGCATTTGCTATAGAATTCAACCATAAAGTGTCTTCAGTGGTTTCTGCAGAGGCTGTTGTGGCTGGTCACCTCCCACAGACTAAATTTACTTTGGTACTAATGTTCAGCTTACGTCCCGATCAAAAAAAAAAAAGGAATTTGATTAAAAAACTTGCATATGTACTCCATTATTTTTTTCTGTGGGATACTGGGATGATTAAAACATAGTTTTAATCATAAGCAATATTTTGTTAGATAATTTTTTTAACATAACCTTCTGTTTCTCACTATTGTGCTCAATGCCTTTTATTTTCTTGCAGGTGTTTGTAGCCAATCCTAACAAGACACAGCCTATATTAGACATCCTTCTAAAGAACCAGACCAAACTTATTGAGTTCCTCAGCAAGTTTCAGAATGACAGGACCGAGGATGAACAATTTAATGATGAGAAGACCTATTTAGTTAAACAGATCAGGGATTTGAAGAGACCAGCACAGCAAGAAGCTTAAACTCCAATAAACCTTTAAAATATTAAACCCAAATTCAGCATTTGCTGTTAGATATTCAGCATCAGGCACTCTTATCGATTCATGAGGAACATTACTGCTAATCTGCTGTTCAGTGAACGGTTTTTGTTTTTCTCTTTTCATTTTTAGTCCAAGTTGAGAAACATAGCTGCTGCTTTCTTGCACAATGTGGACTTTCTTGATATTTGTGTCATTTCAGAATTCAAAGACACTGCTTGTTTTAGGAGTCCTGAAAAGAAAGATTCTAGGTTCGTGAAAGCAAACATATAGATACTAGTTTGGTCTAGGAGAGAAGGTATAAATGTAGTTAAGTAACAGGTTGCATGCTTGCAAATCTGAATAAATCTGTATGTTTGCACTTACCTTGTTTGAGATAATGAGCACAATGTGACCTGTGCATACCTGGCACCATAGTATAAGATTATATGCCTTGATTAAACAAAAAAAATGTGCAGTGCTTTATTTGTAATCAAAGGGGAAATGTATCTAAGATGTGAGCTTATTGGGATAAAAGTTGTCTTGCAAATAAACTGATATTGAAACTTAGCAACTTTTAAAAGAGTGAAATCTCAAGGTTCGTAAGGAAAATGTATATATGCCTTTCACTGCTTTATAGAATTTTTTTTTGACATTATTTGATTTTTCTGAGACTTGACTTGTAAACTTGGAAATATGTTCTAAGGGTTTTTGTTAATTTTACTTTAAAGGTATTTCAGACAGTAGACCTAGCAGTGACATTTTGCATTTCATTTCAACAATGCTTGCTGGTTTCTTTTGTATATAACTCCTAGGCTGCTCATTTCTTTAAAATATGATTTAATTTGTACAGCAGAGGAATGTTATTGTATTAGTCTGTAACTATTACCTAATATTGAGTTTTGCAAAATGAATGCTCATATGTAATTGAATACTTCAGATCACATGGAAGTGCTGATTTAACAATCTTAAGTACTGCAGCATTTAAAAGGAAACAAAAAACCCAAACCCAAATTCCTTGTATTCACTTACCTAATGGGGTGCCATCAATTAGGGTAGGCTGAAAGAGAGAACTGGAACCCTTTCTACTACATTCTTACCAGATAATATTGGCCTTATTTAATTAAACTAGCATTGTGCTCACCAGCTCTGCAAATGGCAAGGATTATGCTAAATTAATATCGATTCCTCTGACTTCTGGGGAGCCTGCAGTGCATCATTTCTTACAGTAAATAACTCAGTACAATAGTTGTGTAAGTGAATGATTTAATTCCCCCCGACCTCAAGAAACAATTTCATAGGTGTCCTAGGATAACAAAATGAGTTAATTTTTTGTTGATTTTGTTCTTTAATGCTGCAAACCATCAGTATTTATAAAAACAGAAAACCCAACTGATTTTGCACCGTGTTTTTGTTACTGTGACCATACAAAAGGAATCTACTAAATATAGCTAAATGATGTTATTAAAATTGTATCTATCCATCATATAGTAATGCTAAGATCACAACCAAGCAAAAACTCATGGATTGGGGTCTGAAAGTTCCAATTCTGCATGACTGAATGATTGCGAATGCTACAGAAAATGTTTGTTGCTTCCTGTCCTCTTCCCATTTGAAATATTTCGCAATCAGTGACGTTTAAGCTGATTTAAAAACCTTCACAAGGGAAGTCCGAGAGCTCCAGAAAATTGAGTGTTTTCACTCGGTTGTTTAAAACTGCTCTTAACATTAGAATTGGTTTTTTAAAGGTTCTTAACATGTCCTTTGCAAACAGAATCATTTTGCTTACAGGAAAGAAAATAGCTTACACTTCCCGGAGATCCCAGGCAGATCTGGCACTGAGGTGGTGTTGTAGTTCAGTACTAACAGTCTGTTATATTTTGGTTTATCATAGCTGAGTGGAGGAAAACATTATTTGCCAAGTTACTCACCATAACATGTAAGGCTTCCTCTTTAGAAAGATGTAGACGTGCTAAAGATTTCTATGTGTAAAGAAGTGAAAACATTTGGACTGGGATAGAGGTTACTCTAAATTAGGCCTTGGAATCAATGGCTATGGTGACTTTTTTTAATATGTGGAAACATTTGAATGTTGGCTTTCGAAAAGAAGTTGTATTTAAATTAAAGCTCCTTTGATGTGCTGTTCATATTAAAAAACTTGTTCTGGAAGTGGTTTCTTATCTGCTTGAAGGCTTAAGGGTATTACTAAAACATATTTAAATGCAAGCGGTTTTTCGTTTGGCTTTTTTTTTNNTTTTTTTTTTTTAAATAAGAGATGTATACAATTGTAATTCTATTTCCGTGGTAGCATTTCATTTCTCCTGAGGAAAATGCGTTTCGTATCCAAAAAATCTGGCTGGCCCCATAATTTAAATTAAAATAAAATTTTGAAGAAAAATGTGTGTTCTTTACTGTGTTACTGAAGAGGATCAGTTTCTTGTGGATGTGTATCAGGTCTCCCTTATTGCCTTAGAGTGGCTCCACTTTCTCCCTTTTAAATATGAAATCATTTTAAATCCTGAAAAACTCTGGCTTGCACAAACATTTTTAAAGAATTAAGACAAAGTGCTGTATTAAGAGATGCAATCGATTTTAATTAATTGTTGGTAGCCTCCCTTGCCTCTTTGTATTGTTATTGCTGATTCTATTTCTTTTTGGCATGACCAAGGGCAAAGGGAGGAGATGCCATTTCCTGTATCATGGCTGGAGACAGGACCTGGTAAGGTTAGCTGATAAATTTTTGGCCCTTCACTTTTGTCTAATTTTCAGGAGCTGAGTGTGTGTAATTGGTCACCTTTTCCTTAGGCCATGCCGGTGTCTCCTCGCTGCCTCTGGAGCTGCTGTCACAGGTAACACCCCAGGTTATGCAGTGTGGCAAACATCAGGGGAGTGTTACATTTTAAACAACAATCAGGAGCTTTTAATGCAGATTCTGGAGATGGTTTTGTGCAGGAAAATTAATGAACAACGAGTTTCCCTTCAGGAACATTATTACTTTGCAGACAGAAGTATTTGGTCTTTGATAGCCCCCACCACAGATCACACCTGTTTGAGCCTCTGTCAAAAATGTTGGCATTTCTCTTCCTCACTGACCGGAAGACCACAGATTACAGGGGGAAGGAGTAATTTATACTGATGGTCAGACAAATGGCAAATTGTAATTGAGTGGACAAGTCGGGCACTTGACAAGGTGTTAGAAACAGCCCTAGTGGGAGGAAGCACATGAAATGCAAGGAGATGTTGTCCTGACTTCTTAAAATTTGCTTTCCACAGAGAGCTGATCAGCAGGACCTGCCTTCTGAGCTGCCATCTCTAGGAACCCCAGCAGGAGTTGTCCTTGGAGCCGTGGGATCAGGCTGTGGACAAAGCTGCTTTCAGTAAGTCTCCCTCTGTTTGTGGCCTGGCAAGTCATTCCCAGCAGGCAACTTCAGCTTTCCTTCTGCTTCTTCCCGTTTTTTCCCTCTAGTCTAGACTTTCTCTGGCTGCTGTGTTGAATTATTTCCCTGTCTGTGCTGCTTTTCATCCCATGGCTGTTCACTGGTGCCCTCTCTTGGCTGCAGTGCCTTATTTTCTGTCACCTTTGTGGTTATTTCTCATGATACATCTGTATTCCTTTCTCCAAAGGCTTTGGCCTTCATAAAGCAGTTTTAAGTGCTGTTTCTTTTAGCTTTCCACCATATTGCAATTCAAGGTGATGGTTAGTATCATAATGAAGATAATGTTACCCTGTTCATTTACATGTTACATCATTAAATCACTGTTCATCTTAATATGAGCACACTGAACTTGTGAAGAGTTGTTTCTGGCATATGTCATCTATATTTACAAGTGCAGCAGGGCAGATCCAATTTAAATCCCATGTGGCTAGAGGCAGGTCAAAACATCTAGAAAATCACAACATGGAAAAAAGTAATAAGGAGGGAGCAGCGGTATGCATCAATATATTGCATTCTTAGAAGGAAATTGGCTATTTCATGAGAGAAGAATGATGGAGAGAGACTACTTGCAAGAGCATGGAGTGACAGGACAAAGGGGAATAGCTTTAAACTGAAAGAGGACAGGTTTGGATTAGATAGTAGGAAGAAATTTTTTACTGTAAGGGTGGTGAGGCACTGGAACAGGTTGCCCAGAGATGTTGTGGATGCCCCATCCCTGGATGGAGCCCTGAGCCACCTGGACTAGTGGAAGGTGTCCCTGCCCATGTGGGGGACTGGAATGAGATGATCTTTAAAGTCCTTTCCAACCCAAACCATTCTATGATCCTGTGTTCTGCTTCCTATTTTAAAATACTTGTTGATGCACCTCTATTTAAAAAATGCCACCACAAACCCCCAAGTTAGGCAGCCAACATAGATTTTTAGTAAGTGTATTGTATTCACCACAAAAAATAAAGGCAAGCTCTCTTTTAGAGTGCTCCTACTGGAGATTGTGATTGTGCAAGTAAGGATGTTTTGTTTCCTCAGAAATGCCCTACCCAGAACTGACACTTTCCATAAAGGGACGCTTGAGGCTAAAGGTTTTCATTGCAGCAGAGTTTTCCAGCTGTGTTGTGGTGGGGCTGTGTAATTCCAGCATGCAGGATTATGTCCACCAAGGGGGAGTGTCACACAGCTGGAGGTGATACCACCTGGGTGGCACGGGCCTTAGGTGTTCCTAAAGTTGGCAACACTACAGAATTTATCAAGAGGGCATGCTTGGAATGAAGGAAGATAAACAGTGTGCAGTAAAATAAAGATATAATTTAGATATGTTTTAGTGGGAGTGGATCTGTTTGGAAAAAACAAGGTAAATGACTGCAGTTGTCTGTTCTCCTTGCCTAAAATTAAAACATCAGTAGGTGTTTTTCCATTTCTTCCTTAGCAAATTCCTCGTACTGAGCTGTCATGGAGGATGCCATTAAGAGTTCTTCTTTCTTCCACTTGTGACAGCCCTTGGGAATGTACCTCACATTCTCTCCACCACAGAGAAACTCAGGTAATAAAAATGTGAGTGTTGCTTAACAAGGTTCTACTGTTAAAAAGATGTTGAACCGAATTTAACATGCTTAGTGTTATTCAGAGACTTGAAGGAAGGATTAGGTTTGCATTTATTTGAGCATAAAACAAGAAAAAAAGCTGTATAGGTTTCTTAGGTATGTTTTAAGTTTAAGAATGTTGTATATTGTAGCATTAATAAATAAGCCTTTGTAACTGTAATTCAGGACATTTAAATAAGGCATGCAGTATGTGTTGTACAGTGTTTAAACAACTGAGGTGTGAGCCACCCAAGCTTTTGGCTTCAGGTCTTTAACAGCATCTCCAGATTGTATGGAATTAAAAGAAAAAGTGTCAGTGTGAGAAATCAGACTGTAATTCAGGTTTCTGGGTATCTAGACAGATTCAGAAACACAGTCCGGAGAGACTAAAAGGGGCAGAGGTTCACCTGCCTGTAAAACTTCAGATTGCAGTTGCTGAATTTCCTCACCTTCCATCTCTGGAATTACAGAGTGCTGGGTCATGCCAGCTAATATCCAAATTACTAGAAAACAGCATTTAAGGATTTACAGTAATACTACGTTTTTAAAACACACTTTCCCGTAGAAATTGCATCTTGAAGAAGTAGGAGAACAATCTCACAAACCCAGTGGATGGGCAGAGCAGGGTTATGTTCCTTCAGGCTGTTAGAGCAGCAGGGAAATCCTTTGGGCTGAAGTTGGGGGTGCTGCGTGTTTGAGGAGCCCTTACAACACAGAGAGCTGCAGGTTAGGGCTGAGTCTTGGTGTAAGTCATATCAGAGTGATGTTCTAGAAGGAAAGAAAGCACAGATAAAGCAAATACAGCAGGAATAGTTACAGACCTATGGAAAAGCATAAGATGAGTTCAGTGGAGCTTGTGAATAGCTTGAAAATATCTATTATGTAATTTGAAAGGTGATTTTTCTTTCTTAAGTTGTAGGCCATCAGAATACAGTATATGTAATATGCTACACAGTATACAGACAGGCTTGGAATTTTGGCTTCAGTTTATCTAATATAAAAAAACAGGTACTTGACAAGGACTAAAGTGTGAAAAAGCTATGATGGGCAAATGTTGAAAGTGTTCTTGCTTCTTGGTGTTTTTTGGGAAGCATGAACCCAGCTCTCACATTTGTAATGCCAGTCTTTCTCTTGTGTGTTCACCAAGTTTGGGTGAAACTTGCAGGTGGAAGGAGAGAGACATGGTGACAAAAATGAAAATATTAAAATATTACGCAAGACATACCTTACTGCTGCTTTGCAATTTTAAAAGGTTTTCCCTTTATGTCTTTGATACAAGAATAACCTGAAAGCTAACATTGGGATACTTTAAATTTTTGTGCAGAAACTTCTAAGAGAACATTAAGTTATGAGTTATTTCTTTTAGCAGAATGTTTCTTCTGAGCAATGCCTTTTCTTTCAGCCTTGACTGGTGTAAATTAAATTTCCCTTGACTGCACATGGCAGGTTGGTAATTAGTAATACATGACTGCAGTGCACAATTGGTGTTACATTCGTGGGGTGCTCTGGTGTAAGGTTCATACAGGAAAATTCAAGTAGGCTAAATTCATGCCTACAGTGAGATATTGTCAGTTTTAGACATCCCAGTTTCGAAAAGAAAGTCTTTCATATTTTACCAATAAAGGTGTGCAAAACCTAGGAATTGATAATGATTACATTGATATGTTGCCTGGTGGTTCTTAACGATGAGCAGAGTAAACTCTAGTTTTGAAAAGCACCTGTCAGGTAGCAGCCAAGGTGCCACATTATTGTGTGGCCTGTGGTTTTGGCTCATTCCCACCAGCTGTGGAGGCTCTTTGCCAGCTCTCAGGAGGAGAATGTTGGCTCTGCTGCTGCTCCAGCTGCCCCTGCTGGGGAGGCAGCTTTCTGCAGCCTCCTGGCTGACCTGATGGCTCTTGCTTCATCCTCAGACTTCTTCCACTTTAGCTTAAAACCTCCAGGAAAAAGAGCATGAAGCAGGATAGGGCAGTGAAGCAAAGGTTCAGAAAAGGTGCAGTTCTGCAGCAGAGCTGTCGGTGACACAGCAGCACAGTGAACAGCAGCTTTGTGTTACCTGTCTTTGACTCAGGTAACTGTGTGCTCAGCCTCGTGAGCTGTTTCTGCTCTGGGGATGGAAGATGGTTCAAATCTTTATCTCTTACGTTGCTCCCACTCCTTGCTTCTGAACTTCCAAGTCCATAAAGGATATTTTCTGCACTGTTTTCTATTAGTTAATCTCTCTCTTACTGAGTCTGATTCTACACTTACAAAATCCCAATCCTCTTGGCAATTCACATATTTCACTCTTGCCCTTCTGATATTTCACTCTTTACCCTTCTGATATCTGCCAGTTGACTTTTCAGCTCATTTTCCAAGGGACTCTTTGTACTTTTGGGGAAATATTCTGTAATTGCATGTAAGAGGTGCAGTCATTTGATCATTTTTTCTCCAGGAGTAAAGAGTTTATCATCCACTATCTTTGCTGCAAGTAACATGATTTCCTATAGGAAATACTATTTGTATATTATTAGAAAATAGAGAATAGGCAGAGTGTGAGTAGATGACAGGTACTGCACATGTGGGGCTCAGCACTGTGTCTGGCACACGAGGATGTTGCTGGGGATGTGGAGAGGGATGGGAGCAGCAGAAGCACAGTTTGACCAGAGTGACCCTTGCTTTGAGAGGCTGCAGGTTTGGGATGTGGGCTGGTGGCCAGACAGTGTTGGGGAGCCAGGTGCTCTCAACACCCACACAGAGCTGTGTGGGGCACTCAGTACCCAGAGCTGGTAACATAAAGCAGCCAGGGCTTTGGAAACCTCTGCTTTCAGAATGCTGCCCTGTTTGTGTGAACACTTAACTTTGGGTTTCTGGTGTCAGGGATGGGCTCTGTCAGTGAGTGAGATTTGCAATCTCTCCTGTCCCTTCTGGGCTGTGCGTGGGTGGCTGGGACAGTCTGCCCCCGACCTCAGGCTGGCTGGCAGGGTCAGACACTGCCAGTGTCACCCTGTGACTGCACTGAATCCTCTGCATGCAGCAGAGGAGATCAGGTCTTTGATTTCCTGTTGTCTCAGTCCCTTAGCTCTAAAAAGACTTTCTGCTGCAGCTGTTTGATGTGCTGTGGTGCCATCAGGAGTGACAGGTGTAAGAGTGACTTGTGCCCCCTGTGCCCCTGTTCAGACTGACCCTTGCGATTTCCATGCAGCAGCAGTACATCAGCCACACCCTGCTCCCTCCCGTGCTGTCTGCCTGATTGATTAGCACTCTCAGGGAGAGAAAAGGCAATTGCAAATCCAACAGCGTTTGAGTTGGTACAGCAGAGGGACAAATGAGCTCCAAAAGTTACCCAAACAACACCTTCGTGGCCTGACACAAAGGCTGCTCCAGGACTGGCCTGCAGCCTCTCCTGGAGAGCACTGGGGGATGATAGCTGTGTCACTGTTACCTGCTGCTTGATTGAAACTGGTGTTTGTGCCAACATGTCCCTGCAACTCCAGCCTTACCCTCTGGCACAGCTTAGAGCTGTCTGAAGGCTGCTGGAAATAAGTGCTGCCCAGAACACTCTGCTTCCTTCAGCTCCTTCCTGTAGCTGCTGAACTTCTGGGCATGTGTGGTCTGCTTCTGAGAGGTCTGCAGGGTTACATTCATGTTACAGGGAGGTTTTGCTTGGTAACGAGGGGAATGAAGAAAGAAGAAAGTCCATAGATCAAGGGACAAAAGTCCAGTGACAGGAGAAGATTTTAATTAGAATGTCCTTATCTTACTGTGTGGCCTTTATCTTCTGGAGGCATAAGGTAAGTGAGAAGGTCTCTACCCAGACAGAGTACTTGTAGCTCTGATCTGAGGTTCTCCACACCTCAGAGAAGGCTCCAAAGTGGGCACTTTCCCATTCCTTTTTGCCTCTACAGCAGCAAAGTCATAGAACCAGATCTGGGCCACACACTGTTTGTTCATGGTGACATCAGTTTCAGGTTTGGGATCTGGTTTCCTTGGTGTTTATCTGCATATTGTGGCCTGAGCCCAGAGCCCCTTGAAACAGAAAAAAAGATTACTGCTGGCTTGACAAGCCAGACACTCCAGATTTCAGGGCATTCCTGATCAGTACTGGGAGGGCAGAGAAGGGGCCTCCTTTCAGGCAAGTATAAGAGGCTGTGTGGTTTTATTTTTAAAGCAAAAGAAACACAAATGAAAACCAAGCTTTGGGAGCATTTTCAGCTGCAGGAGAAACTTCTAGTCAGTGAGCAAAGAACTGGAGGAGAGCATCAATGGATTTGTCTTCCATTCATGTTCCAGGTGGGAAGCAGCATGGAGGTGGCCACGTGTGATTGCCCAGCTTACTGGTGCCAGGCAGAGTTTGTGCCTCTGTGTGGGGTGACACAGCCAGCCCAGGAGGCAGGATGGGGAGGAGGAGACAGCTCCAGTGACTCCCAGTGTCAGTGTGGAGCTGCTGGGGGCAGCAGCCAGGGGCTGTGTTACTGTGGGGTGGCAGTGGGGGTATGAGGGGTGAGGGAATGAGAATGGGAGCTGAGCGGGAATGGGGATGGAAGAGACGAGGATACTCTCCTGTCCGGTGGAGGAGGTGGCTCCAGCAGAGAGGAAGGGATATGGAGGTGGAAATGCTAGCTCAGAAAGCTTCTGGGCATTACTGGGAATGCATCTTCCCTCACTGGAAAACCTGTGCCTTGCTGCTGGAGATCCCTGCATGGGGCTGCTGTAACCCTGCTCTATAACTGGGGGATTATTGACCCCCACCCCTGCCCTGCCCAGCAGGCACCTGTGGCACTCGGGCTGTCAGGAATGAGCAGTCCCACTGGGCCATCTGAAAATTGTAGTCACAGCCCTTGCTTGTTCTGAGAGTGGGCTCTGGCTGGACTGTCTCCATCAGAAAGTATCCAAAATTCATGTGGAGCATCTGGGGCATTGCGCAGTTTGGTTAGTCCAAGTCAATTCAAAATGAAATACTATATTTTGATCCTCTATACAAACAAACCTTTTCAAATTTTTTTGGCAGAAACAACCTTTTTTACCCTCATGGAAAATTCCTATTTTCTCAGAAACAGAAAATCTCCCCTATGGAAAATTTCCAGTGAGCTCCAATTCTAAACCTTGATGCCAGAAAACATCTAGCAGGCATTAGCAGAGGGTGACTCAGGGTGTAATGTATCATTTAATTCTGACTAGGGCAACATAGCCACAGGAATCTGAGAACACGAGCAGGCTCTCAGCATCCCTAACTCAATATTCAGTAGGCAATCCACCAAAACCACATATGCAGAACAGGGAAAAAGTGTTACAATAACACTTCAGTTTTGAAAGCAAGAGATCTACCCTGAGAAAGAAACCGGGAAAATGTCATCAGATGCACCATCTCTGCTTCCTCTTGCTGACTTCCAAATCCAATGTGTTTGTGTTACAAGGAGACGCTTTTATTTTGTATTTTTATGTTTTTAGCAGATAGTTGCACCACCAACCAGTCTGAGAGATGGTTTTCTGCTCTTGCAAGAAGTGGAGAAAATTATCTGGCATTTTGCAGGTACAACAGACTTGAAGTTTGTTCTCTTGTTGCACAAGAAATAATCTCCGGTCCTCCAACAGCTCTGCTGCTGCTTTCCTACTCAGAAGAGACCAGCTGACTGAGAAAGTACCTTTCCCTTCAGTGGAACAAGGGTATGGGATACAAGTCTGTCTCAAAAGGTAACTTAGAGCCTATTCATGGAAGCATCACCCAATTTAGCACAGGTCCTGGGGGAAAAGGAGGCTTCTGGACAGGAAACGTGGCTTTGCAGTGCAAGATGGTATCACCTCAGCACAGGAAAAAGATGGAGAAAGGCAGGTGAAGTGCTTCAAGATGTGCCAGTGCTCAAGTGTCCTTCCACAGTGTGTTGGTGGGTCTCTCCTTGTTTTCATGTGGGCCACACAGGCTCATCTTTTAGGGCTGAGGTTACAGGCTTTGATTAGGTACCTTAAACTCGTGTCCTAAACCTTGCCTTCAGTGTATGTTAAGCCTACACTGGGTACTTTCCCTTCTCTCTGTTCAGTGGGACCCTCTGCCTGCCTGCCTTGTAAGAGCTGAGCAAAAGGAGCAGCTCTGCTTGGGTTTGGGTCCATGGGGTCGTGGCTCAGCCCTTTGTCACTGGAGCAGCCCAGCAGTGCTCTGGCAGCACAGCTTAGGGGCAGAACTTCTGTTTCGAAACACATTGACGTGCAAGTCAGGTTAACTCATTTCCTGGAGCCCCAGAACAGACTGAGCCATGACACAGTCACTGTCCCACTGCTGCTCACTCAGAGTCCCAGCAGCACAGGGGATGTTACAGGATGAACAAAGGGATTACTGCCTTTCCTAAAGAGGGACTTCTTTTGAGCACACCAGAGATACTGACTACAGACCAGATTGCAATAAATATCCATCCACAGACCCATCAACGTACATTGTTGTTAAAGGCAATGAAAAGGCATTTTATTTATCACTAATTTCACTTCGAGTATGAAGGACAGGTTTCTTCTGCCAAAACATAGCCGTGAATTTTTGGGGGCGCGTAATTTTTTTTAAAGTGAAACCATTCGTAATTTAAAGATGTTAATTTTTTACCATTCTAAAATTATTTGTTGCAGCTGAACTAAATTTGGTTTGGCTTTTGCTTCTTCAAATTTGTTGACTTTTATCTGCAACCTTAAGAATCCAATGCAAGATGGGCACTAACCAAATGTCCTTACCAATGTACTTGATCCTGACTTGTGCATTTCTTTGATGCTGTTTGCCTCAGAGCCTTCTATTCAAGGCAAGACTTGAATTTTTAATGTAAAAGAGAAGGAGGAACCAAAAAAAAATCCTTTTAGAATAAGAAAGAAATACTGAAAAACCTCTTTCATGTCCTCTATGCATTATAAAAAGGGAAGAAAAAAGTAATCCAAAGGTTCTTTGCCCCCTGCCTTTGAAGGTCTCCTTTCATGATCTGTTCAAGCAGTTCTCTCCTAGTTTTTTGGGTTTTCTCTAGTGTGAGCCTTCCCCACAAAGAAACAGATGAATAACATTTCTCTTGTTTGTCCTTATATAAAATACGAAGCTTTACATTACTGCCTCTCAGGTGCCATCTTGAGCTGCTCTTTGCACTTTGCAACAACAGACAAAATCCTACTGCCTTTTCCTGCTGCAGTCTTGGTTTTTTCATTTAAAAATGAAAGTCAGAATGGGATGACAATATTTAGGACCCATTTCGTTTCTCAGAGGCATGGAGTTGGAAACACTGAGCATTTCATTGGTCCTGCAGGAAAAACCAACGAGATGTTTTGTGAAGGAAGTTTTGTTTCTGCACAGTTGAGCATGGTTGCAACCTCATAATGGCAAGATTTCCACCTGAGCAGCTGTTGGCAGTTCTGTAATGTTCACTTAACCTGTTATCTTTTCTAAATATATAAATATAAATAGGAATTTAGGAAGAAAAAAGGTAGAAAGTAATAGGAAGTTAAGTCATGCAGGATGATATGCAAACTCGGAGTGTTCCTTGTTTATCTTGTATCTCTACACTGACTGCACTATTGCATAATGTCACAAGGGCTGGATATTTTCTGTGTAGTGATGCATTTTAATTAAATTCACTGCTTAAAGTGCAGTTATTCATTAAAGGTACCCAGTTATCCTGAAAGGCATGCTGACCTTGGACATACAATCCTCTGAAGAGGACTCTTGGGGATATGAACTAAATAAACATTATTTCATATCATTCACAGACCAAACACATGGGGAGTTTCTTGAGCAGTAGACTCCATCCTTGTGTACTGTTCACCTTGCTCGTCCCTCTGAGAGCTTCCAGGTCACACGGATCCCTGTCTGACATCAGCAAATCAAGGCAGGTGTGTCCTTCTCTCCCAGAATCTGGACTTTGGCTCTTGCCCCGGGGCTGAGCCTCAGCCGCCAGGCAGCTCCAGCCTCTCCAGGGATGGGTGGGAGCCTTGGGCACTCCAGGTCAGTGGATCACCTCTGAGGGGCGTTTTCATGAGGGAAGCAAGCAGATACAAAAGCTCTGCAAAATTCAAGCTGCATTTGTCAACAACAAAGAATGTACAGTTCTCAGCTAACAATAACACATTTATTCATTTCCATGCTCCTATTTTTTGTTTTCCACTGCTCAAGTGTTCTCTGTGTTGAGGTTGAATCTTTCAGGCCCCAGTAGTCCTCTGCCAGTAGATGTCTTCCCTGGAACAGAGGCCCTCTTTTTTCCTAGAATCTTCTGCTCTTGTCTAGCCTCAGTGTAAAATACCCTTTGCTGTAGAAATGTGTTTCTTATTTCTCTCATCTGCCCAAGGTTCCTTTCTTTCTGAAATTTTTTCTTTTATCTTCTCAGATCCAGCACTATGACTTTGATCTTGTTTTCTTTTGCTGGTGTTATCCCATCATCAGCCAGTGAGAGACAGACAAGAAAACTGGCTTTATTTGGAAGACAGTTATTCTTTTGTTCTCCAGGATTACAAAGGGCTTGGCTTCTAATGGTCTTAACTCGACCTGTGCATGGATAAGCAGGTAAAAGACACCACTGTCTTCACTGAGCACAAGGAACAGGGGGCAGTAGGCAGTGAAAGATGGGCAAAAGATAAGGAAGCAAACAATTAGGTTTCAAACAAATAAACTTGATTGAATAAGTTTCCCCACCTCCTGAAGTGTCAATGAAGCTGTAATAGCTCACTCTACTTGACAAATTTAAACTGCAGCCCAAAATCTGAGCATGCTTCAATTGAGGGTAAAGGCTTGAAAAGATATGACATGTTTTTTTGGTTCTGCCAGGATAATGGATTACATTATTCCTGCTATCTAGGAAGTGGTGATCAAAGACAGGCTGTCTTTGGGGGTTGCAGGTGTGTGCCAGGTAAGTAAAGTAAGTGATGTGTAAAGGTCAGAGCGCTCTGTTGATACGGGGATGCACTGAAAGGGCAGAAGAACCACAAAGGACTTCCTGTGTCATTACAGCAGGTGCTGTATGAAGTGGAGAGAATAGCTGAACAAAGCTAACCACAAGGATGACAGGATATTTAAAGCAAAATGGGGAAATAATGAGTCATCCCTAATTATCAAAGTGGAGGAAAAGAGATTTCTGTCTCAGTTAATTTCTCACTGGGATATAAAGGCAGCCTTTAACAAAAGGGGGGAAAAAATCCAGATTCCATTTAATTTCCTTTAACCCAAGCAACCAAAATCCCTTTAGACTACGGCAGCTACCAATTATGTAACGTTGTTACCAAAAAATCAGTGTTTTCCAGGAGTCTGCAGTGAATCTGTCCTTGTAATCAGGGCGATGTGTTGCTTGGTTGTAAACAAACACATCTGTACTCAGGAGTGTTCCTCAGAGACCCAGAGTGAAACATGAGAGAAACATCCTCAGCCTGGTGCAGAGCTGAGTGAGGGCACCTGGACCATGGAGTTCCATCCCAGCCTCCATCACAAAGGCCTCCTGCTGCTCTCCTGGTGTGCAGGGCTCGTGGCCCAGGGACTGAACACCTGCTTGCAAGGCCTTATTTGGAATACATCATTCCCATGGAATAGGTAAGGTATTGATTTGGGTGTTCCTTATTGAAAGTTTGGCTTCCCAAAAGGAATGGTTCCTTGGGGGAAGACCTTGCCAATGCCTCAAGACATCCTCTCTGCTTGGTGTGGATTTATGCTTCAGACCCCCTGGTGTGTTAAGCAGACTCTTTGGCCATCAGAAGCTTTTCCAAAGAGCTTTCAGGCAAGTTGCTACTTATTATTCTGGTAGTAAATCAGGTTGCTCATGTTGGTTGCCTCAAGTGCCCAGCACTTCCACAGGTGGTGCTGTCGGAAATAATCCTCCTTAGCAAGGCAGGCTGCTGCTGTCAGGAGAGCTCACTCCTCGTGGAGACTGTCCATATGCTCTGTTACTGTCCATCTGTTGGTATGAAGAGAAACTTCCAAGAAATGGAAGTCTGATAATGTGCACAGTGTGAGGTTGTGTGTAGGGATAGGTTAATGTTGATATCATTGGTGCTTGGTCACCTAGGTGATGGATCTTGCTGCTATAGTAACCTGCAGGCTGCATTGCTCATCAAATACAGATTTTTACAAATAGGATTGTTTTAAGGTGGTGTTGCCCTGTCTGTTGCCCTTTTAAAATTTTTACACGAGGTCCAAGATGAGTACAGGTTTTATTCTCTGTTTTTTTCCTTAAAATTGTGTCCTGGAAAAGACATGATGTTTATGCCCAAACACTGAACTTAGGATAGAGATGTTTGGGGGAAAAAAAAGCGCTATTGCTTTTCACCTTCTGAAGTCTTGCCTCTTAGGCCTATCCTTCTCTGTGCAAGATGATGTTTTAGAGGAGTTGGAGCCAATTCAATATATATATCCTAGGCATCCACAAGGACTTCTCACATACTTGTGCCATCATGCAAACCTGCAGCCATGTGCTGTGCCAGGGTCATGTCTGGAACCTGGATATTCTGTGCATGGCTTGTGGTACCTTGTGGGGCTGTACTGTCTCTCTCTTGACCCAGAAAAGAAGGAATTTTAGTGCATACAGTGCTTTCAGCTCATGAATAGTGTAGTGTGTTCATCCAGGCATCCACCTGATAAACTGCTGGGCAGGAGATTTTCATGGGTTCCTGCAACAGCACATTATGGGGTGTGTGATCACACACTAAGATCTGTCAAAGATGGGTCAGCAGTCACAAGGGCACAGAGTGGGAGAGCAGCTCATAAAAGTATGGATTTTTCTTTTTGATCACTATAAAAGAGTAGGCTGTGTGTTTTCAGGAGTCCCACACTGTTTTATCTTTTACACTTGGACAATATTGGTAGTAAGAGATTTTTTAATTCCTATCTGGTGATACTTAAAACAAGAGATTTTTAAGTTCTTCTTGGCAGTATGGGACAAGAGGGAATATGTCATGATGACTTGTAGAGGGGCAAATTGGTATATCCTTCACAATGTGACCTGACTGAACAGATTTTCTCTTCCTGGAAAATTTTACAAGGCATAAATAAAAATCTGGAAAAACACTGAGGAAATCAAACCCACAAGTGATTATAAATGAGACTGCCAACTTTCTGTCTCACACAGGGCACTCCTGTCTTACCACGAGGGCAGAGCAGGGCCAACATCTGCACCCCAGGACTACACGAAGACAAACCTCAATGTAAATGGGGACCCATAACATACAGCAGCCCATTTCTTAGAAACAAATCTGTGGCAATAGCCCAAAGAGTAACCCCAGTCATGCTTGAAATGTTCAGGAGAGTGTTCTGGTGTCCCACCCTACAGTACTGAAACTGCTTTGCCTGCCCTTGGCACAACCAACTGTGCAGCTGTTGATGCAGCTGTGTTGGGTGTTTTGAAAAAGCATGAGAAGAATATATGTTCAAGGCACTCCAGCTGTAATATAAACCTGAAAATACTGCCTCTGGGCATTGACAAGACTAAATGCTCTACAGAGCAGCATCTCTGCTGGCAGAACAGGCACTGGCTGTGTCCACGCCATCTGCCAGCTGATGGTTTCTCATGTGTGGGATTGAAGTAGAATGCACATTCCCAGGAGCAGGGGTGGCTGGTGGGCAGGGATACAGTTTGGTAGGCCTTGAAGATCAAAACACAGGGGAATGGAAGCTGCCATTAAAGGATGCTCTGTGCATAAAGTCATCTGGATTTGCTATGTCTACACTCCAAAGAGAGAGTGGCTAAGAGAAAGGTTGTGGTGTAGTTTGGTCATTTACTGGTGAACTGGGGCATTTAATTCTGATTTGGGTTGCCCTTATTCCTGGGCAGAAAGGTGTCAAGCAGTGTGGGGGACAAGAAGAGAGTGTAGGGAGCTCGTTTCAGTTGCCTGAACACTGGCCCCATGTCATTAGCTGCATTAGAACTAATCCAAGTATATTTTTCAGTGCTTGTCCATTGGCACTATTGACTCCTAAATGTGCTTGAGTCCAGTTGACCCCACGAGTCTCTTCTAATCAATGGGCAGGTGTCCTCCATGTCACATGCCAGTTTTCAAAGAAACAACATCACTGAACATCACCATAGATGTGATCTTCATTCCCTTGTCCCTGGGGCCTTCTGAACAGGAGCATGGCACTTACTGGATGTAGTTTAATTTACTTCTCGGGCTTTTATTTCATTTGGGCTGCAAAGCAGAGGATATTTATATAGGAAGGCTAGATCAATTCTGCCAGTTGCTGACTCCAAGCTTGCTTGAATTTGTATAAGATGTGCTGATGCTGTAAACAAGAATGGCTCTGTCTCTTGCTGAAAACTCTTTGTCAGCCGTGCAATACTGAGATTTTGTTAGGTGTTAACTGAGTTGTGGGTATGACAGGATGTCACATGTTGCTGGGGGGGGTGGCAGGTTCCTTCCATGTGACCTGATTTGCAGCAGTTTTGGGTATGACAAACCAGGTGTCTGAACAAAAGGATTGTTCACTGATTCACCCTCCCAAAGAAGTCAAAACTGAAGATGTCCAAGCAGGTGTTTGCCTTGGGTCCTCAGTTGCACACTTCAGTCTTCAGCTCTGTTTAACAAGCTGGCTGTGGGTTTGTTGTTCTTGTTTTTTCTCATCTCCTTGGCATGTATTTTCAGGAGTGCATTCATGCAAGGCACCAAAGTACCAAATCTAAGGAACCAGGGCAAGCAGGAGGGTGCCTGCTGTGCAAGTATTTTGGCCAATCACAGAGAAATTTCAATAGAGACAGAAAAAGCAAAAGAGGGGAGAGGAGATTCAGGCTCTTCCTTTCTCAGTCCTGCAGCTGGTGGACATGAAAGTCTCCGTCTCCTAAGGATTATTAGTATTGTTACACTGTCCTGTGATACTTCATCTCTCTTGGGTTCAAGGTAATGACACTTCTCTAAGAGTGTAACATAAAATCCTGAGGTGTTCATGGAGACATCTTAATTAGAAGAGACAGCAGACTCACTCAGAGGATGTGGCTGTCATGGAACACCACACTTATTATATCTGAGCTTTCAAAGCAGTTCCTCAACAGTCAAACTGCTGGCAAGAGATGACACTTTCTTCCTTCCTTCCCAACCTAAACTCTGCTGGAGAACTGGTGCTGGGTTTCAGTGATGTTCCTTTCTCTTTAGTGTGTTCTGCTCTTGCCAGAAAGCATTTTAGTCAGGCTGAGTGTGGTCACTCACTCCTAACAAATCCTGAATCACAGGATGGTGTGGGTAGGAAGGGACCTTAAACATCATCTCGTTCCAACCCCCTGCCCTGGCAGGAACACCTTCCACCAGACCAGAGCTTCATCCTACCCTGGCTGTAAACACTTCCAGGGATGGGTCATCCAGAGTTTCTCTCAGCAATCTGTTCCAATCCAACCCCCTGCCCTGGCAGAAGAACTTCTTCCTAATACCTCATCTAAACCTGCCCTCCATCCGTTTGAAGCCATTCCCCCTTGTCCTGTCACTCCATACACTTGTAACTAGTCCCTGTTGAAGGAGAGGAATTATCTCTCTGTTGAAGGAGAGGAATACTGAGAAATAAGAAAAAGGTGGGGCCTTTGCTTACAGTAGGTTACTTGCATGATGGATGGCCATGAGCTGGTGAAACTGGGGGCTGCTCTTGTAAGCTAATACCTCCCCAAACTCCCTGTCTTTTCTGCAGCTGACTAAAATATGCATTGTGCTCAGAACTGTAACTGCAGGCACGTTTTCTTGGGGCCAGGCACCCGACACCATAGAAACTGGAGTCAGTGGTGCTTCACACCCCACACCTGAGGCTGGTACTGTGCTGCATCTGCACTAAGCAGCCTCCCACGATGGTGGTTCAGACACTGCTCTGGCACAGCTCAGGGTGAGGGAACACTTGCCTGCACCTGCCAGAAGATGGGTTTTGCCAGGCCTAATGACTTTGGGATAATAGTCCTTATGGTGGGGAGGATACAAGGCAGCCTCCCCAAATCCCCTCCCACTCTTCTGCTCTGCAGGTCCCGGGCAGGCAGGAGGGGTCTTTGGTTCAGGCTGTGGCTTTTCCACATCCTTTGGCCTCTTTCAATGTCAGACAAGCACAATATTCCAAGGTTGGTGCAGCTACAGCAAAAAGCCCAGTTCTTGAATACTGAACTAGAAATGGTGACAGAAGGGAGAGGGACAGGGAGAGCTCAGGGTACATCATCTCCTGCACCTGGGGCTCTGTCCCTCTGTCCCTGGGGCTCGCAGGGAATGGGGCAAGAGTGCAGCTGAACTCCGTGGGGCTGAGACCTCACACCCACTTTCTCCAGCAACTACTTAAATCTAGCCCCAGCCTTTTATCCTAAACCAGTGTCTCCCCTACATTCCCTTTCTCCCCTTATGCCCAAGCTGTATTTTAACACTTGAATTCATATGTAAAAGTAGGAAATAGGGCCTTTCCCACCTCCTGGGATTTCTTGGCTTTTAGGCTTGTAAAAATGCTTATTTTCATTAGTGCTTCCCCACCAAGTTGAATGCCCTCCCTGCTGGTTCCAGAAATTATATAGTCAAAGTATTTTGATTCGTGGAAACCCTAAAATGTTTCCAGGTAAATTGTGGATACTTTATAGAAAACCTCCCTCTAAATCATAAAAAGTATGACCTGTACAACAGTTCTGGTAATTTTGGTGTCTTGGATATACTCCCTCCTTATCCCATGACATAAAAATCCAGCTGGGGTATTTAGGGTGCTGTCTCCAAGCCACATTTTCCCTTCCTGTTCTCACCATCCCTCCCTACTTTTGGCACATTGTGTGAAGGGGGTTTAGTGCCACAACAGGCAACAAAATGTTAACAAGTCCCCTGGCTCTGGCTATCAGCACTCCTGCCACCCGTTGTTAACTGAACGTGTTTCAGGTCAAAGCCATTGTGCATCTGGTCTCTGCACACCTTTTGAAATGTGAATACTTTTTTTCAGCTGATGACTGAAGGATGCTAAGTGTTGGCCTTTTATACACCAGAGTTTCTAAAAGAGAGAGAACCAAGACACCTGGAGCTTGCTAGTTTCCAGGAGGGGGACTAATCCAGAATAATTTCTACTATTAGGAGAAAATTACTCTCTTGTTATTTTTGAAGTACATAATGGTAATAGTTTTCCATTTACCCTCCTAGGTAGCCCAAGGCTTCCTGCTGCTGCTGAACCATCAGGTTTTTTTTTCAAAGAAAAGACAAGAAGGAACAAAGGATGTGATCCCTGATAGCTGTATCAGGGATTGACACATTGCCCTGGCTGGTGTGGCAGGTACCCAGGAGTGACAAGAAATTCAGCTCAGTTCAGCTGCAGATGAAAGCTGTAACTTTCCATGGAAACCACTGGATTGATTCTCTACCTTTGGCTACAGGTAATTGCTTTACCTCATGCAATTATGTGTGGTAATTAGATGTAGATTGTATAAGGAATAGCAAAAACCATGAGTACATCCTCTGCATTTGTGGTCCGTTCCTTTAAAAGTGATTATGATTTTTTTAACAGTTTCTTTTTTTTTTAGCACAACCTGTCTCTTGCTTTCCGTTTAGTTGATCAGACATAAGAAGGGAAAATAAAAGTATATTTTCAGCACATTACAGAGTTCTGTTCATTTTTATGGCACACTCTCTAGTACAAGCCCTTATTTGAACTGCAGTGGAAAAGTAGAATGATTTAAGGACTAAAATTCTCATTTCCTTCCAGTCTGATACAGTGAGGGACAGCTAAGACCAGGCAGGCATCAGAAATAGATGCAGCTCAATAAATGACAAACACATTTGGGTTGGCTCGGAATATATTAAGGCAGTTATCTTGTGCTCTCCCTTTGATATTGGTTTGTTTGTTTGTTTTTTTACATAAGTGTTTTTTTGAAAAGTGATAAGTGGCAAGGTAGAGGACAGTTTAATAAACGTTTATAAAGGTCCCACTTCGTCATTACTTGAGAAGTGCTATCATGCTGCTATTCTTAATGAAAGGTCAGTCAACTAAATTGTCCCTGGGATTCCACTTAATTACAGTCAAGAGATGGAAACTTTGTTGTCACAGACTAATAAACTAGCAGATGGCATTAAGGAAGTCGGTAAAGTGGCAGTTTTAAATAGAAACCTGCTTGCTTAAAAATAGGAAAGACAGTAGATTTGAGTGAGATTTTCTGTAAGCAGCATGTCACTTCACTGCAGGGCAAGAGACACAGTTTTAAGCTGTGTTAGAAACGTTGAGTTCATTGTCAGTGTTTATCCCCTAAGCCTCTGATTGAAGGGCCTGTAGCTGGAGGAGATTTCTTATTGAGGAATCTTTTAGTCTGAAACTCAGCCTATGATGTGATTTTTCTTAATGCTTTCAAAGCCATTTATCCAGGGATGTAATTGAAATCCAGAGACGCCACAGAACGACATGGCTGTGACTGAGACCCAGTCTTCAAATGTTAAATAAGTAAAGACTTAACGCTTTAGACCCTTAATGTTGACCCATTTTATAATTATTTTGATGTTTTCCTTTACTTGTTTTGGGTTCATTGTTATCCTGAGAATAACTTGCCTTCCTTGTCAGTCCTGCAATTTTTTTATGGTACAGTAGAAGTAATATTCCAGTATTCCAGCTATGTTCACAAATACTGCAAACTCGCAGATTGTTAGAGGCACTTGTGCATATTCCCATGTATAAAAGAAAAAATAATTCTAAAGAAGCACTTTTTTTTAATGCACGTGAACATTAACAGCATCCTGCAGGTTTTGTACCCTCTGGTACGGAGCAGTTCTTGCTCTGAGTGTCCTTCTGGGGGCCAGTTCCTGCTGCACAGGGTGCTGCAGTTCAAGCTGTGCTGGGCACGAGGTGCAGACCCAGCAGGGAGGGCTGCCAGGAGAGGCTTCCTGCTGGAGAGCAGCCAGGCTGGCCCCAGCAGGCTGCCCCGAGCTGTGCACAGGGACACCCCAACACCCACACATTTCTCCAATATTTCTCACATATGTGACCAATACTTCTCCCCACTTAAAACAGGGAATTAGCTGTGCTCTGGAGAAGACCCAGGCTGATTCAGCAGCTGACAGGCCAGCACCTGATGCAAGAAAGGGCAGAGTCACACTGTCACTGCTGTGCTGTGCTGCTGGCTTGGCAATGGTGTGATGCTGCCTTTCCGTTTGTTTGCCTCTGAGAAAATCAATAGACTAGTTCTGTCAGGAGCCCTGCTGAACATCAAGAGCCTTGCACCTATTTCTCTCAGTATCTGTCACAAATGACCTAAATATTGGAAGAGGATCCTTTACTCTCCTGACTGCAGACTTGTCCCACTAGTCCTGCAGACTGACTGACTGGGGGTGAGGGGTAGAGTCACGTTAGACGTAAATGGAAAGAACAAACCCCAATTTTCTTTGACTTCTGCCTTTAAACTGAAGATTTTAGTGTCAAGCTTTCTCTGGTTTTATCAGATGTAAGACTTTGTAATCACTTTTCCTCAGCTGCATCCTGGCTTTAGGTTCCTATCCTGTGACAAGAGCTGCTCAGTGGAGCACTGGGCTGGAGGCAGAGCAGGTGACGAGTATTTGTCATACAAAGGGCTGTCCCTGAGGAAGAGTGTAGCTAAACAACCTAAAAAAGGGCAGGGCCAAGTCTGTGCCTGAGAGTGCTTCAGGGGTAGAAAGCAGGATGACCTGGTGGATTGAGAGGGCGGGTACACAAGGATTTCTGCCCTGTTCTGGACATTTCCTTGCCCTAAGGCTCCATGTCATATAGGATAAATGTTATTAGAAGAGTTAGCATTTGCCTTACAGCTTTAGTCAGGGAAGAAAGACCCTGGTGGGCTGTCTCCCAGTTTGCACGTTGAGTGTGGGATGTTCGGATCTGGCTGGAAGCACTCCCACTGCCATAAACTCAGGACCAGCTTGTCTCAGTTTGAGCTCCTGAAATTAGAAGCTGTTGTAGAAATGCAGCCCCTTATCTCTGTGTGAGATAAAACTTGCAATCCCCATGTAACTTTTACCCACAGGGTGGGATGCTGGGAGGACCAAAGAGCTCCAAATATTGAACAATGTAAGTCAGCACTATGAGCAATTGTTGTTGTGAGTCAATGTTGAATCCCTGCCAAAGATGCCTTTTACGAATAAAATTTAGCACTAATTTATCAATGGGTTAGTTCAAAACACGATGCAAAGCACTCAGTACATAATGAACCCTCCTGGATTGAAAGAAAATGCTCATAACAACTGAATTATAAATAAATACTATGTTTAAGTGGACCAAATCAATGTAAGGGTATTGCTGCGTTTATCCACGAACAATTTCCTACTTTCCTTATTACCTGTAGCTGGCAGAGAGGGTTTTGTTGATGGGGTTTTTTTCTATTTTGTTACCTTAACAAAACTGTCAACATGTGTTCTTTACTCCTTGCTGTGCTCCTGCTGCTCCCCAGCCATCATCTGGTGGCACAAAAGCAACCCCCCACCTCCAAATTCTCTTCTGCGTGCCACACTCTACTTCTGGCAGACAGGGCACTTTCTGGATCACTGTCCCCATGATGAAGGTAATCCATCTGTTCTGCTGCCAGAGCCGATCCTGGGGAAAGGCCACCTGAGTGCTCTCAGTTCCTCCACGGATTCAGTTCTGTGGCCTCGAAGCGAGCAGCGGCTGGGTTTTCCCGGCGCTCCCCAGAGTAACCCCTGCTCTCTGTGTACATCTGCTGCAGGCTGATGCATCTTCAGGCCTGGGGGTTGTTCAGTTTTGTTTTGTTTTGTCTGTTTTTTCCCCTTTGCTGACCCGCTGTCAGCAGTGCCAGGGGCAGTACTGACCGTGCCGCACCCCCGGATCCCGGGAGTGCCGCTGCACCCGCTCCGTGTCCCGCACCCGCGGCCGCTGGGAGCGGGGACGGCGGGGGGCTGCGGGGGTGCTGCGGGCAGCCAGGGGCCGG
>VZRO01005844.1:63618-146844 GCA_013397915.1 Daphoenositta chrysoptera | reverse complement strand
CTCGCTGGCAGCAGTGTGGATTGATTGTGCTCATTGACATGTTTGCAGGCTTGAGTCCAGACTGGAGGCTCTCAAGCTGCAAGGGTTCTCACCATGTTCAGGCTTAGGGAGCTGAATATGGTAGATCCTAATTTTAAGGAGCAGCCTCCTGTAACAGAAGGTCATTCCTGGTCTTTGCCCAACCCTCCTATAACCATGTGGGCTGAAGTGATGACTTCTTTTTGTGGCCTGTATGGAGTTGTCAGCTTAAAGAGAAGCATTGTCATTTGGTTTTGGTTCTCTGTAGTTTGGGGATGCCTTGGAAGCAGAGGAAAAGGTCTGAACTGGAAAAAAAAAATGTCTCTGGACCCTTGCAGGAAATACTAGACTTCAGTGTCTTACTGGACTCCAAACATGAATATTTGATACTCCAGCTGAGCATGACAAAGGATCTGGCTAAAACTGGCGGAGGGATTAGGACAGAGAATATCTATTCCAAGCAGAAACCTTATAAATGCAACTGAATTTTGAAACATGTCACTGTCTTCCACCACAGAAATGTAGACTGAAGAGCTGGAGACAGAGGAACTGGAAATATCTGTCTAGAGGTGTGTGTTCTCCCAAAGCTGGGGGAGAGCTGGAGCCAGCACAGCTCTGCACAGAGGAGCTCTTCACGTGGGAAGAACCTGTTGAATTTACATGCTTCGGGCACAGCGGTTTTGGTGGGATTTTTTTGGCAAAACACAGAAAACCAAGAAATACCTTTAAAAAGAAGAGTTTCAACTGGTACAAATGAACCAAAAGTAAGTATGGGGCAGAAGCTGTGCTGTACAGCCTGCAGTGTGAGTGCTGCAGCGCTGCACGTCCCGTCGCAGGACAGGAGCCTGCCATGCGCTGCTGGAGGAGCCCTGGGCTCTGCAGGGATGAGCAGAACGCTGCCTCACCCTCTGGTTGCTCCGTGCTGCTCACTGCCTGTCTGGGGAGGGTGGCCTGGCAGGTGTGTATGGCTGCCCAGAGAAGGGAGCTGCATCCAGCAGAGCACTGCAGCCGGGTCTGGAGAGATGGAGGATGAGATGTCCTTGTGCGCCGCTCTGCAATTCCTGATTTTATGCTACCAAATGTTTGCTCATTACCAGGTTTACAGGAGAGGGAAAAGGCATTTTCACTTGCAGATGGGTGTGTTCTTCCCAAGTGATCTGTGAGAACCTAGGAATGTTTTGAGGTTTTTTTAATGCCAGTGTTACCATTTGAGGGAGGACAGCATGAGGGTGCTGGGTTTTTTTCACTCATCTCTGTGCACTTGCTTTTCACAGTTGTCTTCCTTAGTGCTATGCCCTACCTTTGAAGTCAGTTTGAACAACAAAGATTTGGGTAAATTTGCCTCCTCTTCTCTTGCTGTTGTTAAACTAGACACCATTTCTTTGTGGTGAATTTTCAAGTGTAGGATTGACTGTCAGAGTTTTCCTATGCTGTTGCTGGGAGAAGAGATAATCGCTGTCAGTGTTCCAAAAGGGAGCAGTGACTTCACTTTATGGTATGACACTGTGAAGTTCTGATTTTCAGGGAAGAAGGAAATGCTATTACCTGAAGCCTGGTTCCTTGAAGATGACTGAACTTGACCTGCAGGAGATGCTGGACTCTGCCCCTCTGCTCGGAGTGATTGGTGCAGCTTTCTGGCTGTGATTGCCCCTCTTGTCTGCAGAACCAGCAGCAGGCAGGACCTTGGGTGTTCTTGGGCATCTTGGGCATGGCTGGGTCCTTTCTTCCAGCTTTTTGGGAATCTGTCACGTCTAGAGGAAGAGTGAGGAGGGACAGCGCTGGCTTCATTGGCCACAGCCAGATCAGCAGGGCCTGGCTTGCTCTGGGTGAGATCCAGAATGGCTAATTTGACCATCTCTGCCTGCCTTGACTGTGGAAGCTCCTAGGTGGCTGCTGTGATTTTAGACTGTACACACCCAAAAGCTCTCCAGACACGGGGCTCTCTGGTGGAAGCAGTGTTAGAGCCCAGTGGCCGTGTCCAGGTGAGTCCTGGGCCCAGCTGTTGCTCTGCTCTGATGCTTCATTAGCATCCAAAGGCACCACTAGAGATGAAAAACTTCAGGTGAAATCGTGTGAAACCTTTTGACGTGTCTTTTCCCTGTCACATTTTCTGCTTTCAGATGTGTTGACGCAGCACCCAATCCTTCTCACCTCTTGCAAAACCAGCCTGTGTCTCTTGGCTTGTGCCCAGGGCTGCCTGGGCCACCTGCACGGGTTGGTAGGTGGGTTTGTTTTACATGGGAGCAACTGCACAGTTGCAGTTTGGGAAAAGGGGCGTGTGTCCTGCTTCCCTGCCGAGGGACAGCTCAGCACTTTGGTGGGGACTCGGGCTCATGGCTTCTTCCAAGCCCTGCATGATGGCAGAAGCAAACAGACTGGTTTTGGTAGCAGCTTCTCTTCCCTTCACCTGGGAGGAGAAGGAAGACTCAGTTACACCAAGAGCAAACTGAAAGCTGTTGGCATTTCCTTACCTCAGTTTCTCAGTGTTCTTGAATATTTTTGGCCTTTGTGAGAGGTCTTTTAAGGAGCCAGGTGTCTGCCCACCTGATATACCTTTATTTTTGAATCAAGTCTCTCTTTAAATTTGCCAACCTCTCAGTTTAAGAGCTTCCCCTGTTCTCAGAGCAGCTGCTCTGCTTTGCTCTTGCTTGAGCTGCCTTTGCCTTTCATCACTCCAGAGAGGTTTTGAGGCCCAGTGCCAAAGCTTAACCTCCATTCTTCTCCTGGGGAAAATTCCCATTCTTTTATTGCCACCTCCCACTTCAGGGAGTCTTTTGTAAAAAAACCCTAAACAACCCATGGCCTTCACATGGCTGTGCTGGCTCCTTCCCTCTCCCAGGTGAGGTCTGCCCAGGTGCTCCAGAGCCTTTTAGCTGTGGTGTTGGAGCTGCTCCATGGCAGGGACTGACTTTCCCCATCATTGCAGTGAGTGGCCTGGAAATCAGGCTGTGTTTATCAGAATCAGTATTTTGGCAGTCAGGCTGTTAAAAGCCCAGGTTGGGACATTTTTTTGCTGCTTTTTCACAGCTGTTTATTTTCTCTTTGCCTGCCTCTCTGTTCAACATGATGCTTGGGGCTTCAGCTGTGAGCCTGGTAAGAATAGCTTGTTTTTACAAGGGGCTGTGTTGGCTCTGCTAATGCTCTGAATGGTTGTACTCCTGGGAAAAAGGAGAAGGAGGCTGGAATCATTCCAGCTGGAAGTTGTTGTGCCTCTGCCAAAAAAACAAAATAAAAAAAAATATGGAAATTAACTCCTCACCCCTGTGCAAAGAGGGAGGAGAAACAGCCCCTTAGTTCCAGAAGAGGATGAAAAAAGGAGAAAAGAGGGGGATTTATATCTCTCTTGCTGATGAGGGAGAAGGAAAATATGATCACTGAGTGCTTAGGAGCTCCCACATGCTAGGCTGCATTTTTAACATCCTGCTGTCTTTGTCGTATAGCAACAAAGCTGGGGGTTTTAATTAGCCAGTGGTTGTTTTTGATATTCTAATTTCCAGCGCTGTGAAGTGACTCCTGAGGCAGGTGGCTTTGTTGCTAGTCACGTGCTGTGGTGTCACTCAAAGGTGTGATTAGATTCATTTATTGCAACTTTTTTGCCTTCAGCTGTGATAGTCTCTTAATTACAGGCTTGCTTTTGGGTTTGTTTTTTTTTTTTTTGCTTCCAGGCATCTTTGAGTCCAGAAGCCATCAGTTGTGTTCTCTGTGGAAATGCTGTCGGGTGGCCGGTGCAAGCACTGCTCAAGGACTGTGAGCAGGGACTTTGGTTGCCTTGGAAACTGTGTCCCATATGTGTGTGTGTGTGTGTGTGTGTGTGTGTGTGTGTTCCTCTCTGTCTATGCATGCACATGGTTCCTTTTCTGACCTAGAGCATCCGAAACGCTCTCCAGCCTGGAAGGGCTCTCCTTCCATGTGTGGGTTCCCTGAGAGGCCTCTCATGGCTGGTGCAGAGCACTGACCCCTCTCAGCCTGGGTGGTTGCTCAGGCAGTCTTTCCCCATGGGCTCACCTGCTGCTCTCATTTTGCTTCCTCTCCTCTCTCCAAGCATAACTGCTCTTGAGGACAGGACTCATTTTTCGTTCATCTGGCACAGGAGCCTTCTTTGGAGTGTCAGGGGTGCTTTGATGGATGCCAGGATGCCTTTGCTGTGATATTTTATCTCGCTGTTCTTCTCCCGCTTCTTGTCTTCCTTCATCTGCCTTTTTCCCTGTGTGTAGTCTCTCACCTCCCTTCTCCAGAGCTTGGCAGGTGCTGCAGTCTGGAGCCTGCCTGGCCACCCCAGCTCGCTCTGGCCAAGCCTGGGGGCTCTCCACCGCTGAGCTCCCCTGTGTTGGAATGCCTGTGTACAGACATGGTTGTCTTTGGGAGGCAGCTCTGGATTTCTTCACCTCATAGTTTATCCCACAAACTCTCCAGTGCTTTTCCTGGAGCAGGGGAGCAGCAATAAGTGCTGGCAGTGCCCAGCACCTGCAGGTAGTAGGGGTGCTGGCAGTGGGGCGGGTGGATGAGAGGGCTTGGCTTCACATGCAGAAAGAGCAGGCTCCTGGTACAGGCATGGGGGTCACTTTCCCAAGAGGTGACACTCAAAGCTAAGCCATCACGTCAGAGGAGATGTCAGTCCATTCCAGCTTACTCCTGCTGTGGCAGCACTGCAGTTTTCCAGCAATCAGCTATGGGGTTTTTACACTTGGAGTCAGTGGAGGTGCCACTATTGCAAGTCCTTGTATTTTGTAGAGCAGAAACTGATTTTGCTGTGAATATGGGACTTGATGCGCTGGAGACCTTGAAAATCAGACCTTGAACTGTTTTTTTTTTCTTTTCCCATAGTCCATGTTGGCCTTTGCTTACCAGAAATGGGTAAACAGCAAGGTAAGGTGGATTATTCTGATGAGGGTTTCTTGAGTTTGGAGGCTGCATCCTCTGAGGAAGCCATGGCAGTGTCTGCAGTTATGTCAGTGTATCAAACGTTGAGAGCTCAGGCTGCTGCTCCCTTGAACAGTGTCCCAGAGAGAGATGACATATTTTAGATGGCACTGCTCTCCAAACTGCATCCCTTTGCATTGCATTTCTCTCCTCACTTGTCAGTCATCGAAATCACATCTACTATTTTTAGTCACCCCACGCTTCTTTTCCTGTTGGGGGTGTATATTTAGACACTTGCCAATCTCTGTGCCCTGTTTGTCAGGCCCTGCTACACCTAAAATGAAAGATTTCAAGCCCGTCTTTCAGAAATGCAGGAAGAAGGGTTTGTGGAGGACCCAGAGCTGTTTCTGAAGCTGAAGAAGCAGAAAAGGGCCTTGAACTGAGCCCATCTCTGCCGAGGCAATGTGTGACTCAGGAAGGGATTGAGGCATGACATGACACCTTTAATTTTCTCACTTCTGTCACCTTCAGCAAGACATGGGTGAGGAAGGAGCAATAATGTCACATTTCTATTTTTATGACCTTCTACTGTATTAATGAGAAATTCTAAAGGCAGCATCTCACCAGGTATGTTTCTTGTGAAAGCTCCTCCAGTGTTGTGTCCAAAGGCTCGGTGCTGTGAAGTTGGGGGGGTTGGCTCAGCCGTGGGTGCTGGGGAGTCAGTCTGCTCTGACTCACTGTGGCCTTGGAACTTGATTTCCAAACCTTGGACCAGACATTGTGCCCAGCCCGGCTTCTGTCCCCCATCCCCTTGTAGGAGAACTGTTCCTTAATCACTCAGTACCTAACAGGACACCAGCCATTTTCATCATGTCCTCAGCAAGACCTGAAATTCCAAAGAAAATCCACAAAGACTGAATTAGGACTTTTCCCCATCCCTCAGGCTGCTTTGAAGCCTCCTCTACCCCATGGCCTGTGTAATCCCTCCATCCTTTCCCACCTGGGTATTTGCTGCCTGTGCTCTGTTCCTGTGCTGGCCTCACGAGCCGGCAGGGCCCTGAGTCATAGTGAAGAGCCTGTTTTATCCAAGGAAAGGAATTCCATGTTTGATTCCAATATCCTGTCTGCTGCTGGGTGCTGGGCTGAGTGTCTGAAAGCAATCGTGCCTGCAGCCTGGAGCAGAGTCAGCATGTCTGGTAGCTCAGGCTTGTGCGTGGAGCTGCCTCTTGACTCTTCCCAGCAGAATGAAGGATTAGCAGGACAATACCAGGCAGAAAACCAAGATGTGCAGGTGCTCTTTGTGACAGGTGGGTGCTTTTCCCCCAACTGCACATGCAGGGGAAGAGCAAGCTGTGGCTTTCCCTGGGGTTGCAGAGCGTAAGGAACTCTACCCACTGCCTCTTCTGAAATTGTCCACTGGAAAGGGAGCTGGCCCAGCCCTGTCTGTGGGGTCAGCAAAGTGGCAGAGCCAAGAAAATTGGAGTAAAGAAAGGGTCACTGCATGGAGTGGTGGTGTTCCCCTGCCCTGAAGTGGCAAGGGGATACTCTGCAGAGCTGGGGATCTGTCTGTGCATTCTCCCCACGTGCACATCTGTAGTGCCTGCACCACGGACGTGCTGCCCTTCTGCCACTGCTGTTGTTTTTCCTTCTGTTAATTCACGGAGAAGCAAATTAATGTTTGTCCTCTGCACAGCTCAGGAGGGGAGGAAGGGCCTTACGTTCATTTTTGTGTAAAATACATCCAGCTCTTGGAATGTTGTGTTTAAAACAACGAAAAGAGGAAGGCCCATTTACTCAGCTGAAATACCTTTCCCTGCCTCTGCCCAGGGATGGTTTTGACCCCAACCTTTCCCATTCCTCTTGGCCAAAAAAAACCCAGGCTTGATCAAGGCAGAAAATTATTAGGATGGCTTGTTGCAAGCAGTGTGTCTGGTTACTGAATTTTCTGGAATATTGTTAAACATCTGGTGAATGTACAGCATTTTTATGTGCTAATATTTTGATTTTTGTCCTTTGGAAATGCATGTCTTCAAGGCATGAACTGCTTTTCAGGAAAACCCTGCTGCCGAGTCTGATTCTCCCCTTGCTGGGGAGCCAGGCATTCCTACAGCAAGAAGAGATGGAAATCAGCTGTGACGGATTTTCTGGTTTTTAGAGTACTCTGTTGGTAAATAATGCTGCTGCAGGGAGCGGGGCTCCTGTGGGAAAGGAGGTCTGCAGCGCCATGAGCAGGGCAGCAGCCTGTGGAACCAGCTTCTTGGATTTTTCCAGGCTGGTGAAGGTTGGTTATCCTGGGTGAAGAGCTGTTAGAGCAGGCTGTGCACTGCTCCATCCATGGGCTCCCAGTGCTGGGGATGCCTCCAGCCCAAAGCCGAGGTGTGGACTGATATAGCTGCTTCTAAACTGTCATTTATTCAGAGTGATAAAGGCTGGTGGCCTTTTCTGGTGGCCTGGGGGATGGAGACACGTTTTTAGTGAGGTTTTTCTAGGTGATTTTTATGCACTGTTTTGCATGACTGTGCTAACTGTTCCCCTTGGCCCCGCTGACAGCATTTTTAACCTCATTGTCTAAATTTCTGCTCCATCAGAATGGTTGCTGTTGAATTTTTCTTTCCTCCCTCAGAATCTGAGGGTTTGTTTGGGGTTTTTCCCCGAGTGTTTAATAACTTAATCCAGAGCAAAGCTCTGCTTTGTTTCTCCCACCTTCTCCCAAAACACAAAAGCTCGGGCATTTTTCCTGAAGCCAGAAATGTTTTGCAGGGAAAAATGAAATGTTTTGCAGGGAGCAGGACTCATCTTTGGCAGTGAGAGGTGGGATGTCTCGCAGTGTCTTTGGTCATGCAAAGAAGACAGAGCCGCCCTAGCAAGTAGCAAACCATTGAGGGCTTATTTCTCCCTCCCAACCATTCTTCAAACACAGCTTTTCTTTAGTGGCAGTATTACTGTTGCCCTTTGAGTGGCTGTGTCCTCACGAGCCCTCTCTCCCAGCCCTCCATGGAGTTAGCACTCACAGCCCCCCGTGGGAATGAGCAGTGCATTAGCCGTCACAGCAACCTGGCACCTTTTGGATATGGTTCACTTACAGAGCATTAAACATTTCCTCAGCCTTGCTTCAGTGTCAGGAGATCTTTTTCTTCCTCTTCACCCCCACTGTCCGCACTCTTTCTGTGATGACAAGTACCTGGGGAAAGCTGTTTTTGTGAAACACTTGACATCCAGCATGACTTTCTTGTCCTAGTGGTTCATGTCAGAGAGCCTTTAAACTTCCTCTAGCAATGTGACTTTTTTTGTTTCTTTTTTTTTCTGTTTGTGGCTTGTCATAGTTGCTGCCCATTGTCTGCCGAAGGAGAGGAAATATGTGATATTTTTCAGCTTGCTCATCCCTTTATTTACTGGAGGAGCAGCAGCAAACTGATTACAGTGATCCTTCAGTGCAGGGAGCTGGCGGTGAATAGAGGTGCTGTGGGTCTTTCAGCAGCTGGGATGAAGGAGAAATAAATGTAGATTAATTTCTCCTGGAGGTGTGCTGGAATTGTAGCTCCTGCAAAGCAATTTAGTCTTGGCAGTTATCAGGCTGAATGTGGCTAGGAATAAGAAAGTCAGTATCTGGAGGAGTCCCCGTTGGCTGGGAGTGGAGCAGGTAGGAGAGGGGCTGCAGGCTCCTGGCTCTGCCCCTGTTCTGCACCTCAGTGGAGCTCAGGTGCAGGGAGGAGCAGGGAATCCCTGGCAGGGTCCCCACGAGTGCCTCAGTGATGCTGGGGTGTCCTAGTCTGGGACAGGAATGATGCCTCCAGGCCTGGCACTGAACTGCTGCTCTCGCAAGGGCTGCTCCAAGGTAGGGAAAGGGGAAAGAGGTGTTTGCTGCCAGCTCAGCTGGGCAGAGCGGGTGTGATGCCACCAGAGGGTGGCAGGGGCCCGGGGGCCTCTCCTGTTGGGGTTTCAGCACTGGCACTGCCCTGTGGGTCTTGGCCATGTTATTCTGGAGAAACATCTCTTCCTTTAAGAAGTGATGAACCTTAGAAATGAGAGGCTGATGTTTGCTTTTCAGTCTGTTCCTCCCGTTCGTACCAGTCTTGCAGTAGCTGTGGAGAAAGTGTCTGTCTAATCAAACACATCACAAACTGCACAGAGGGAGTTAATCTGCAAGAGCCCTCCCTGGTGCCTCTCCCCTGCCTGCCTGCTCAGCTGAGGGCAGCTTTCAGCTCTTCTCTGTGGAAACTGGGGCATCTCTGAACCAGCTTCTTTCATCTGCTTCTGAAAGGCCTTACATCCTTCTGCTTAACATTTTGAAGGGTTATTTTGGTAGCAAAAACAAGAGCATCCTAGGCTGGGATGAGCTGTCTCCAGGAGGTGACCCTGCCTTTGCACTGCCCTCTGTTTTCAGGGCTGTGACAACGTGAGCTGGCTACTGTGTGTATAGATTAGGCAACACTCTGAAAAGGACAGGTGTGTTTTCTTGTGATGCTCTGTCCATAATCCTGAGAGCTGGAATGTGCATGAAAATGAAGTTGAGATCAACCCATCTGTTTGAGTCAGGTCACCCCAGCAGGGCCAGGAGGTGCATCTCTCGGACCAGTAATTCCCACCACAAAATTTCCAATGAGAAATTCTGACAAGAGTGGCAGCGTTTCAACAAAAATTTTTGACCATAAATACATAAATGCTGTTACATTCAGTAGCCAGGAACTCTTAGTTCCTGATTTTATTTTATTTTTTTGGTCAATCTTTATCTGAAGCAAAGCTTGTCTTTGTTCTGAACAATTAGTGGGAAGCTGATTATGCATCTATGTTCACACACACACGTGCGTTTTTTTTCAATACATATAAATACATATAAATACATTTTCCATGCATATATATGTATAAAATGTATGTGTTTTATATATATGTGTATCTGGGATAAGGGAGGCAAAGCGCACGAGTGTTGCCAGGTGTGAAGTAGCAGTGGCTGCCCTGTTCAGTGCCCAGCACGAGGCCTTTGGGTGGAGCAGCAGCTGTGCAGGGCCCGCGAGCAGCAGCTGTGCAGGGCCCGGGAGCAGCAGCTGTGCAGGGCCTGGGAGCAGCAGCTGTGCAGGGCCCAGGAGCAGCAGCTGTGCAGGGCCTGGGAGCAGCAGCTGTGCAGGGCCTGGGAGCAGCAGCTGTGCGGGGCCCAGGAGCAGCAGCTGTGCAGGGCCCGGGAGCAGCAGCTGACGGAGCTGTGTTGCTGTCTCGCAGGAGGAGCCGCTCCCTGTGGCGCCGGGCCGCCGCTCGTCGCTCAGCGGGGTCTGCTACCTGACCATGGGCCTCCTCGTGCTGCTGCTGGGCCTGGTCTTCGCGTCGATGTACGTGTACAGATACTTCTTCATCACCCAGGTAGGACTGACTTGGGAAGCACTTCTGCCTCATCAGCCTGAGCAGCCAGACCACCTTTGAGGTGGTGCTGGTTTTTGTTGCCCTGCACTGTGGTAACTCAGGAGCCAGGTAGCTGGGCACTGCAGATGAGGCATTTCTTAAGTGGTAGGCTCAGGCTGACCTCCATCCCCAATGCCAGGAAGGGCTTTCCAGAAACCCTTCCCTTCCCTTCCCTTCCCTTCCCTTCCCTTCCCTTCCCTTCCCTTCCCTTCCCTTCCCTTCCCTTCCCTTCCCTTCCCTCATGGCTTTGTTTTGCTTTCTTTTTAACTCCATAAAAATACCCTGCCAGTTGTACCTTTTTAACCCCCCATCACTGCTGTCTGGGGTACTGCAGTCTGAAAGCATGGCTTGTGAGGGGAGAACAAGCCTGGAGAGAACAGGGGGGTACAGGCAAGGGAACAGCTTTTGCAGTAGGTTTTGTAGGCTCTAGCTCAGAGAAACTCTGTAGGTGTAACAAAAATAGGTGCTGCTATAAATAAAGCAAGCAGAGAAGTAAAAAGTAAGTGGGAGATGATATAGAAAGTGAGCCCTCAGCCTCCATTACATTCAGCACCTTTTCTTCCATGTAGTCTTTGCAAAGCATGGCCTGGCCCAGCCGAGGCACTGGGCTGGCATCACTGTGGAGGGTCAGAACACAGGAAATGAGATGGGCCAGAGCTGCTTTTTAAGGAGGAAACCGCTGAGCTCTGGCTTGCTGAGTGTTTAGCCAAGAAACCCCAGAGCACTGATTTACACCGGAGCCCCCCTTGTGCTGTGGAGTGGTTATTAGTGAATGAGTTCTCCCAGGACTGCTGCTGCCTTCATCTCTGCAGCCAGCACTTATCCACTCAGCAGAAGAGTCTTTTTATATACTCCTTTTCTCCATAAATTTCCTTGCTGTCGTATTAATTTGCAGTCTTTGTTTCAAGAATCATCAGTGCTTTATTACCTGCTCTCATTGACACCGGATCTGGAAACGCTGTGACAGCCCCAGGGCTGCTCTCCCCTCACACACACACCTGTCCCAGCGTGAGGGTACCTGTCCCAGGGCTTTTGGTGGAGGCACTTCCCAAGGAGAGGAAGCCCTGGCCCAGAGGGAAGGTTATTGACCCGGCTGTGGACAGTGTTCAGCCCATCACCCAGTCAATAACCTGCTCTTGGCACATGCTGAATGGCTCTGAGAAATGCCCTCTGGTCCATTTGGGGCCACCTGGTGTCACCCCAACTGCTGCCTGTGACACCAAGTGGCAGCTTATGTCCAGTCACATGGCACAGCCCATCCAACACGGTCAGAGATGCTCTGGAGAGCATGGCAATGGGACCTTTGTGTCACAGTCTCCCATGGCTGCAGTTTGTCCCTGTGATCCTCATGCTCTAACCTGATTGCTCACCCTGCATTAGCTTTACTGCCCATACCTTGTGCTTCTGGAGAATCACAGAGTCATAGAATGGCTTGGGTTGGAAGCGACCTCAAAGATCATCTCATTCCATCTGCCCTGCCATGGGCAGGGACACCTTGCAGGTTGCTCAGCTCCTGTTGTGCTGTGAGGTGAATCCACTTTGTTTTGCTGCATTTGCCGCTACAAGGGCCTCTAGAAATGATGCTCTGCTCAGCCCAAGTTTCTATGCCTCCTGTAGAAAAATGCAGTTACTGGAAGCCATGGCTATGGAGAGATGTGAACAACCTGGTTTAGGAAATCTAAGAGCTTGCAGGCAGTCAGTTTGCCTTTCTGATTTACTCCTCATGAAAGTCCGCAGGGAATTTTTTGTTTCCTATGGACCTTCCTAGCTTGAAGTGAGACGTGGTCATTTCACAAGGGTAGTTTGCACTAGGTTCATCAAGAAAGTTTCCTGGTAAAAAGACTGATTTTGAAATACCTTCAAGCGTCAGATAAATGTTCTGCCCAGCATGGGTACACTCCTTGCCACGTTTGCTGTAGCTGCTAGGGGGTGTGTGTTGTGCCTCTGCCTGGATCTGTCCCCACAGCTGCCCCGTGAGAGCGTGTTCCACTGCGGTGTCCTGTACGAAGACTCGCTGTACTCGCCCTTCAAAGGGCAGCTGGAGCTGCACGAAGATGTCAAGATTTACATTGAAGAGAACTACGAGCAAATCAATGTCCCAGTGCCCCAGTTTGGAGGGAGCGACCCTGCAGACATCATCCACGATTTCCAGCGAGTAAGGAGCTCCTGGGGCCTTTGGGGGCATAGCATGGGGCTGAGCTGGGTGCACCAGCTCCCTGTTCATGGCCTAGCACTGTCACATCATATACATCCATCATGGTCTTACCACTGAGCTGTCCTCCTGCCCAAGGCCCTCTCTTGGTTTTTTCCAACCCGTTCTACGTGCTTGGTAGGGAGGTTTGTTTAACGCAGTTTCCTGTCTTGCCTGAATTCCCTCTTTTCATCCATTTTCACAGTCACATTTCATTGCAAAAGGTTCAGCTGTGTAATTTCTGTGTTTGGAATGCAGGGTCTGACAGCATATCATGACATAACTCTGGATAAGTGCTACGTCATCGAGCTGAACACCACCATCGTGATGCCTCCTCGCAACCTGTGGGAGCTGCTGGTCAACGTGAAGGTACAGCTGCAGTCCTGCTTGTTCTGCATGCTTTCCTTGAGTTGGCTCCTGGGTGCCAGCTGGCAGCTCCTGGGAAGTCAAAACTGCTGTGTCTGGGGAAGTAAGCCTTGGCCCCGAGTCTTCATGTAGAGTGAAGGCTTCAGCAGGTTTAGCTGAAATACTGATTTTGCAGACAGCACAGTAACGCTGGCATGATGATCAGCCTGACCAGGGAGGTGCAGAGAAGCAGCAGATTCCTTCCCTCTGGTGTTTACTGATTGTAGGAATCAAGGGGAAAAAAGAAAAAATTCCTTCCTTTCATTCTTGCTGTGGTTTGCCAATTGCAAAGCTCTCAGTGTCACTTGGGGATGAACGGGCCTTCAGCATTCACCTTTTTGGGGGGAATCTGTGCTGCTCTCCCTGCTGTGCTGCAGCACCAGGCTTGGGCTCATGCAGTTGTGCTCACAGCCAGCATTAATTGGGTTTAGTACCAGCGATTTTGTTCAGTTCAAAAGCCTGTGCTGCTGAAAGCAGCCATCTTAAAATAGAATACTATTTAATCTTCACAGCAGGAAAAAAGCACAGGATTTTTCAGGCTGCAAAAGGTACATATCTGTCTCAGTCTTCTGCAGGTAAATCAAGGCACTGAGCCTGGGTCTTTTTTATCACTCCTGTGAGGGTCTGTTTAAAAGAAAAAGGAAAAAGACAATCTAATTCTTACTCTTTCTTAAATTCCGTTTGCTTGCTTTCTGCTGTGTGCAGTGTGGTGAACTTTGCAGTGGTTAAGCTCAGAGGCAAACAGTTATGCCTGGAGAGATGCCTGATCTCCAGTCCCTGTCAAACTCCCAGTTTGTTTCCTAGCAGTCCTCACAGTTTCATGCACAGTTTCATGTCTGGCAAATGTGCTGGGAACCCCACTGGGGTACAGCACACATTTACTTACAACTTGGTCCAGACCTGTCACAGCTTCTGACTGTGGCAGGTGACCAGTCCCTGGGGCAGAGTGAAATGGAAAAGGCAGGATTGCACAAGCTGAGAGTAAACAACTGAGAGATTGGGAATGCTGGTCACATCCTAAAATAACTGATGTAATCTTACAGTCAGTGAAAACGATGCATTGTCATTGAATTTAAAAAGCGGATAACAATACAATTAAAGTGGTCTTATGTGCTGGAAGAGCCCAAAGCAGGTGTGGGTTTAAATAACCTCCTGATTATTGAGATGGGTGTCCAGTAGTGTCCAGTCTGTCTGTGGAGGCTTTAACCTGTACCTTAGAGACATTGTTTTGAAGTGGTTAGCTTGATTTTGGGCTCAGAAAAAGTTTTTCACCATGAGGCCAGTGAAGCAGTGGAGCAGGGTGCCCACAGAGGTTGTGCTGCCTCCTTGCCATTCTTGAAGGTTTTCAAGACCAGATGGGATAAAGCTCTGAAGTCCCTCCCCAGCTGAAATAGCTGTGATCCTGTGGGCCTGTGATCTTCATGGCCACATGTGGGGGAGCCTTGCTGGTCAGGCAGAAAGCTCGAGTTTCTTCCTGCTGCAGGGAGGATCTTTATGGCCTTATGACTTGCCCTGCTGCTCAAAAGTGCTGCTTTTTGGATGCTGGGTGAGCTTTGCTGGTCCTTGGTCTTGGAGACTTCTGCCTTCTCTGCATCTCTGAATGCAGTCAAGTCCCTAATGAATGAGACTGATTTCCAGCAGAAAGTTTAGTTTTGGAGCTGTTCAGTGACTGCAGTCCTGTTTCTAGAATCAAAACACAGTCCAGCAAATAACACCAGTGGTTTGCTCCAGCAGACTGGGGCAGCACAGGGAGCTGGTGAACCTCCTTTGCTCTTCCCTCCTGGCTGGCCTGGTGCCAGGGTGCCCCTTTGCAGAGTGGCTGCCACATGCCCTGCGCCTGCTTCTTTCAGGCTTTAATCTGTACAGGTGTGACAGTTCAGTGAACAGGCCTGCATCAGTGTCTGATATAAAAGGATGGAGGGATGCTCCCCCCGTGAAGCAGCAGGAGATTGGAGGTGGCCCAGTTAAATGATGGACGATCCACATCTCTTGCAGAACGCAAGATGCTCAGAGCTTTAGCTTGCCGAAAGTTCTTGGTAGAGACTTCAAGGTATTGTCCTTGTTGCACAGTGCTGAGATGGAGGAGTGGTGATTCCCCCTTCACCTGCCACAGCTATTTAAATCTGAGACAGTGAAAAAACTGGATTATGTCTGTCTGTCTCTCTAAGCCCTCTCCCCATGCCAAGGATGTGGCAAATCCTGAGCCCCTGTTACCCTGACAGCCCTAACCAGTAACTGCACGTATCTCATGGCCTCCCCTGCGTTCTCCCCCTGAGAGTCAAGAATGGAATTTCTTGCAGAACTGTTGTGTTAGTGCAGTACAAACTGGCACTAATTGTCTAATCCTGCAGCGTTAGAGGACAGCCTTATTGATCCACCTGGCTGTGCCAGCCCAGCAGCACAGATGAGTTAAGGCAGTGTGTTTCCAGTTATGTCTCTGTGGAGATAACCAGTCCTGGGAAACAGATGAGGTGATATTTGAAATGGTGCTGCTGTTGCTTGCTTTTCACCTTGATTATGCTTACCTTGGCCCCAGAGTCTGACAGTTCTTTTATTTCTTTGACTCTTCTTAATGAAAAGGGACTAGAGGTGATTCTTTGCTTCATGATCTAATTAGCATCTACTCACAAGTGCCCCCCGACCCAAGCTGCACTTGTTACACAGCTGTTTGTTGCTACAGTGATGTACAGACATGGAAGATGTCCTGAGCACCTGGGAATGAGCTTGCAGTCTCCAGTGCTGAGCTGATCTCTTTCCTGCAGGGAAAGATGTGACCTCCGTCCCTGGGGTACACCTAGAAACCCCGTTTCTTCCATCCCCTGGTAGCTTTCTGCCATGACACCCCACTCATCATCCTGGTCTTCATAGTGGCCTTTACCCCAATAACAGGGATGTCACTGCCCCAGACGTTCCTGGGGCAATGAAAGTGTGTGGAGAGCTCAGTTCTTCTCTGAATGTGGTGCTCAGGGCCCATCTCTAGTCCCTATTCCTGTGGGCAGGAAGGGCAGGACATCATTGTGGCTGTGCTGAATGGACCAGAGAGGAGGGGGGAATGTTGGAATCTGAGCTGGGCTGGTGGTTTTGGGTTTTGCCTTTTGAAGTAAATGTAAAATGCACATTTCAGTGGAGTTCCTGGAATTTTGGTTAAGCTTTTATTCCTCTCCAGATGGGTTTGTTGTACTCTCAGAGTTACAGTTTTGGGCATCATGCTCTAAAATTTGGGTCAGTTTATAACAGGGTTGATCCTACACTGACTTCACCCCTTACGTGAACATTCCATTTTTGGATCTAATCTGTTTTGTGTGCACTGTGCTAGTAGCAAGGGACAGTTTCCTGCAAGGACAAGGACACATGTTAACTGGCCTCAGTAAGTGGAGCTTGAGCCTTCCAACAGTGAATGAATTTTCTGCAGTTTTGTTATCTGTGGTGCTCTGCGTGAAACAGCCGCGTTCAGGGAGGAGATCCCAGCAGCGTCCGTGCCTTACTTTGGTGGAAACCGTGTCGTTTCAGAAGGGGACATACCTGCCTCAGACGTACATAATCCAGGAGGAGATGGTCGCCACGGAGCACGTCAGTGACATGGAGCAGCTGGGCTCCTTCATCTACCGCCTGTGCAGCGGCAAGGAGACGTACCGGCTGCGGCGGCGCGGCGCCCGCCGACGTGAGAGCCTGCCCGCCCTGCCTCACCCCCCCAGCCTGCTGGGGCTGCCGCAGCCCTGCTGGCCTCTGCCTGCTCGGGGGGCTTCCTGGGGGGGCTTCCCCTGCGGTGTTCCCCCTGCAGTTAATCTAAACCCAGCTTCGGGATGCTGCTGCAAGTGGGTGCTGACTGCCGTGTTTCTGTCATCCATCAGCCTGATAGAAACTGTGCAGAAACGGTTGCAGGAGCCAGCAATTCATTTACACATAGGCTCCTGGGGCTGAACTAATAGCAGTGCTGTTGGGAACTGTTTGGAAAATTTCCCTAATGAAGGCACCCGATTCAGTGGCAGCTATTCAGAGCAGATTAGATCTGCAAATTGCCTTTAATTAATTAAGTTCCTAATAGTATGGAAAACATTGTGAAGAGGGAACATTGGACTGTGTAAAAATGATTTCATGGAAATCAGCAATGTGTACCTTATATTCAAATGGTAACGTTGCTGCAAAATACTCTTTAATACCAGTACTTGTATTAATTTGCTTTTAAGGTATACTTAAAGGCTCACTTGAAACATGGGCCTGTAGTCAGTTGGGTTTGGATCTCTGGGGAAGCTGCAGGGTGCAGAGGTCACTGTGGCTGTAGCTGATGGTGCTTTCCCAATGGGAGCTGCACTGACATGGAGGAACTGCTGGCACACACTGGTTGTTGCTCCCGTGGAGCCCTGGCACAGTCCTGCTTGTCATCAGGGCACCACAGGTTTGCTGTAGGGGGAGGAGCTGCCTGGCAGCGCTGCCCAGAGCTGAGGTCGTGCATTTGAAGGGCGTGGGGAATTATTACCCAAGGGGAAGCATTACCCTAGGCTGGGGCCATAGCAGGATCAGGCATGCAGGGATACAAACAGCTGGAGAGAAAGTGGCTATTTTAAGCACTTCTTTGCTGCATCCAAGGCTGTGCTCTGTACCAGCCCGTGGCTTCTACTGATTTCTTGAGGCTTTCTGGTCTCTGAGATAACACTGACATGCTGTCAGCTGAAACCAGCTGTTTCCAGGTGACTCCTTCAGCCCATGGCAGCTCTTAACTGCAGGACTATATCCCAGAGAAGATTGTTATTCTTCCAAAGACCAGATAATGCTGCTTTCCATATGGGCTGTGCTGTTCCCGCATTTCAATGTTCAGAAGTTGCATCTCATTTGCTATGCTTCCCCTCCTTGCTTCGGTTCTTCCAGATACCATTTGTTGATTCACCTCTCTCCTTTCTTTAAATCACCTCTAGGTATCAGTCGACGTGAGGCTGGAAACTGTCATCGTATTCGTCACTTTGAAAACACTTTTGTGGTCGAAACTGTTATCTGCCAAAAGTCATGAAGCCACTCTCCAGATGTAACCTTCCTTGGCTTTGCTTGCACACACATGCACACACATGCTCTCAGCCCTCTCTTTAGACATGGTAATCCAGCTACTTTTTATACTTCCCCCAGCTTGTGCAGCTCTAACCTCTGGGGTCCTTTGTGGCCTTTTCTTCCCTGCTACCTACCCAAAACATTTGCTGGGCTTAAATTTACACAGTGCTCAAAAACAACCTGGGGGTAGATGCAGCTTCTTCCACACCACAGGAGGGAAATCTCTTTTGGGAGCAGGTTTGGGTAGAAAGGATGGCTGAGAAATAGGAATGCTGGAAATAAGTGCTCTTTTCCTGGCTGAGCAATCTCCCGCTGGGATATTGCTCTGAGGCTGCCTTGGCACTGGGAAAGAGGGTGTATGCACAAGAGGAGGATTTCCATTTTGGTGCTGATGTAATGACCTAAACCAGGTGCACTTAGGAAAGGAAGAGTTGTGAGGCTACAGACAGGGCAATTTGGAGAGCTCAGCAGAGGGAAGGTTTCTGCCCAAACCATGCTGTGGTGGTCCCATTTTGCTGTGTTTTCCCTTCAAGACCAGATTTTCAAACATTGAAAGCAACTACTGTGTGCTGTTTCTGTGGCCTGCTCCTCCTGAACGTGACATGGCTCAGCTGAGAGTGCAAGGGGTCCTGGGGGTGTCCAGGGCAGGCAGGAGGACAGGGCAAGGGGCAATGGGGTGGGTGGGGGATGACATGAATGACACAGCATGTCCCTGCTGTCCAGCCACAACGCAGAGCGTGAAATGCAGGGCTCTGTAGCCCTTTCTTTAACACGGTTGCAGCTGCTGTGGGTCCTGGGCAGATCTGCTGTCACACTGCCTGAGTAAATAGAGGTGTGTCCTTGATGCAAGATTCTGAAGCCCCAGTGATGTACTATCTGTAGGCTGTGGCTGCAGGTGGAGCCCCGTGTCTGTCCTGGCCAGCTCTGCTTGCTTGGGAGGATGTTGTGTTCACATGGATGCATCTTCCTGAGTTGTGTGTGGGTGGGGTGCCATGCCTGCACACCAAGGGGTGTCAGCAGCAGAACTGGTAGTTACTGGCGAGTGAAGAAGCAGAATTTTCAAATCTTTTAACAGTGTGCATTCTTGTGTAACTCCTCCAGTGAAAGCTCTTTTGATAATCACTGTAATCCAGCTGTGTATCACAATATCTGCAGGCACCATTGTGGTACAGATATTGATACAAGGCAACATTCAGCTGATCAATATACTGCAGAGAAATTGTTTGAACAAAACTGCGTTTCTATTGATCGTCAGACAGAAGAATTGCAGAGTAATTAAATATTCTTCCCTCTGTTCCATATAGTTAAAACTAATTAGGTTCTTGAAATGCAGGCAGTTTTTTGGCTTGAAAAAATGGGGTGAGTTTCAACTTGGCACATTCTTGTTAATTGGTTTCCAGCAAATCTGGACTTGTTCACCATCTGTTGAAATGAGCTTGTTGTTTTGGAAGAGGAAGGATAAAGTAAATGCAAGTACAGTCATTAACTCAGCAGAACCAAAATGCAAAATTAATATCTTTTAAACTTTTGAGTGTTAATTTATGAGTTAATTATGTGAAAACAAAACAGGATCTCAGGATGGTCATGTAATGCAATAGGAATTAGTATGTCCTTAGAGGCTGAGTATTATTTTATATAAACATAGTCAACTATAAACATAAATTTCTATCAAGTAGAGGAGGACACTTTGGTTTCATTCTGCTTTGAGCTTGATGTAAAATGAAGAATTACCAGGGGTTGGTATGGAAAGTTTCCCACTACCAGATGAGTATTTATTTTCTAGCATTGTGTTTTCCCAGCAATAACTTGCTGCTAGCCCCAGCCTTTAATTGCCAAGAGGATGACAAGAAGTGGGTCAGAGAATTGGTTCACTTAATGGAAGTAACTGGTAAATTTAAGCCCTGCGTTTCTCTTCATTTCTAGAAGCCTAAGCCTGCACTCAGGTGAGCATACAGGCCTCTTCCCCTCCCCTCTGGTTCTGCATGATTTAACTGGTCATTGGGTATGCTAACTGTGCAATCCCGCAGCTGTAAGGACAAACTTTGGTTCTTTAGGGTGAACTAATGTGGTCACTGTTCCATAGGATGAGAATGCAGTTGTCTAGAAAGAAAACATAAGATGCTTTGTATATTTTGTCTGGTGGGAATCTTACTTCTTAGGAAAACCCATGGGATAATAAAGTCTTTTACCTCTGATATGTGAAGTGTGTGTTTGTTTGGAACGAGAAGCACGTGCCCTCCACAAAGCTGTTGCTCGTGGGAGGCAGCAGCTGGAGGGTGCAGCCCAGTGGGATGGAGGAGCTGGGCAGTGGGAGGATGCTGCAGTGGGGAGGCCCTTCCCCACGGTGATGGGAGAGCTCTGTGGGGACGTGGCTGAGCCTCTGGGGAGCTGCCCATGCCTGCAGCTCTGCAGGGCTCTTCACCTCTCCCTGCACATCCCTGGGAGACCCAAGGGCAGGCTGTGTGGGCAAGTTGCCCAAATGAGGTCTGTGAAGTAGCCAGATGCCTCTGCTGCTTGGGTGGCTAGTGGGCATTGGATCTTTGTGCTCAGCCTTGCTCCTTCAGCTGCTGGATTTCTACACAGAAATGTCTCCAGTGTGACCTAAGCCTGCAGTTGCCTTCTAGCTGGCTCTGCAGGGCTGGGCTTTGGGGTTTTTCTTTCCTCACTGCACACAGCAATGGGGGTCCCTTGGTGCCCTCCCAGGCTTTCTCCCCCTGTTTCATCCTTCAGGTAGGGAAGTGTCAGAATCTTTTTCCTGAACTTGACTGTTCCTCTTTCCACAATTAGTCTCTGGTCAATCAGGGAGGAAGTTGATGTTTCGCTTGGTACAGTCATTTTTGCTGCATTTTGCATTTCACTCTTCAGTATATGGGTGCTCTTTCAATCACTGGGGTTCTGAAGGGAGCTGCATCTTACAGTGACTGTGTTTGCCAAAGCCTCTTCTCCCAGGCTGGCCCAGCCAGCCCTGCCTGACAGCCCTCTTCGTCATCCGCTCTGGGCTGAGGAAGCAACTCTGCACCACTCTGTGGGAACCTGAACCTTTCAGACATGCCTTTTGAAGGCTGAAATGCTGGTATTAAGAATGTGATCGATGCATTCCAGTAAATCTAGTTAGCAGTGAGTCAGCCAACTGAGACTTGTCCACTACAAAGAAAACCAGCTTGTGTTGCGAAACTTTGCGTTATCAAAGTTTCCCTCTTGGTTCAGTTTTTCATTTTCTGAGGTTGTGTTTGTTGCCCCTTTCTCTTAGGAGAACTTAAAATAAATCAGTTCTACTTCCTAATCTTGCTCACACTGGGGCAGAAGGCTACTTTATTTGATTGAACAGTGGCACGTATAAAAGCTTGGCAATAAAACCTGCTTTAGGAAGACTGGCAGAGATTCAGGTGAAACCCTAAAATATGGGTCACTGTGATAATAGCTGGCATCTAATATAATTTACTTTCTAATACTTGCAGCATGGCTCAGGCAGTTGTTTAGCTCTGCCAGACAGTGCACAGCAAGTCAAAGTTGGTCTAACTTTAGGAGCATCCACTTCCAAGCTCCGGGTTCGGTTTTTTTAAAAAAATGAAGTACTGGAAACATATTGACTTAGCAGTCAAGGGGAGGTTCCTCAGTGTCTCCTCTAAAACATAAATGAATTTTTTATTTGTTACAAGCTCTCTGCAGTTGCATTTACAGTCCAGTCCCATCCCATGATGTGCAGCCCTTTGGGATCTCTGCAGCCTTTTGGGCAAGGAGTGTTCTGGCCATGATTCTCCTGTGGGAGGATGAAGGACCTGGTTTTCCACCAGCATGATGGGAAGCCCATTTTTGGTGGGGGGAATGGCTGCATCCTGTTCATGTGTTGCACGTGCATCTGGGCAGGCAGCAGCTTCCAGATATCCCTGCTGGGAAGTGACTCCAGCCCAACATGAACAGCTCTCTGGTATATTGTGCTGATGCCAAGCCAATGAAAGCCTGTTCTCTCTCCTATACATACTTATGTATGTGCCTTAGGATGTGCAAGTTGTTCCCAAAGCATTTTGCCGCTGTCATTCTGAATTCCACCCGGAATGTTATAAGAACAAGTATTGTGGATGCTGTCACTGCTTCCCAGAGAAAAAAAGGCATGCTTGGACAGCTATGTGATCAACAAAAATAGCTTCCCAGGTCTCAGGTAAATGCCTGTTTCTTGCTCTTTTGGCAAGTACAATTCCTGATGTCCCAGTGAAATCATTAAGGTGCTGCAGCTCCATTGCAGGGAATGTTTTCTGGATTAAATGAACAAAAAGCAGAGTGTGAGGGAACGGAGTCTAATACATATGGGTTGAGCTTTAGTGAGTATTTCCAGCTAAAAAAGAATATATATATAGCATAAAAAGGGGTGGAAGCAGTGAAACTTCCTGATGTTGAGCTAAAGCATTTGTTTTAACATTTTAGTAATTATTATTTCTTGTTTCAAAACAATTTTTATCCAAAAATGCTCAATTAAAATGGTAATGTGAGTAAATGAAACATTGTTCATTTTGTGTAAAAAGAAACATTTATATTGACCAAAATGTCTACAAAACAGTACTCAGCCCTACTTGCCAGCAGGGCCCTGTGAGACTGAGAAGGGAACTGGAGCTTGAAGCAACGTTTGGACCATCCAACTTGTCATACTTAATTTAGGAGTCTTTATTTCTGGAGAGTGAGGACATCTCCAGAAGATGCCTTTGACTGCTCAATTTAGGAGTTCCTGCATACCTGAGTCTATTAAGTGAGACAATGTGAACACCCTTGTGTGTCAGAGACTTTTAATGAGTGGCATTTTTTAACGCAAGACTGACTTCAGGGCAGGGTGACGCTGGCTGTTGCTTTTCTTGGCTGCTGTGTACATGACCCCTTGTTGTGCTTTTCTGCCTAAGAACTAGACCTGCTTCCTCAGGAGCAGAGCTGGCTCTGACTTGCTGTTTCTGCAGGTAAGGAGGTGAGTGCTGAGCAGAAATGGGTGTCTGTGTATGGCTGCTGCTTTTGTCTCTATTGTATGAAAGGAAAATCTCTTGATTTGGGTTGGTGTTACCTCCACAGCAGTTTCAGCTGATCACTGTGACCCTCCCCATCATCTCCTTTCATATATTTTTCTCTTTTCCACGGTGTCCTCACAGCTCACAGGTGTGTCTCACAGGTTCAGGGGAAGATGTGGTGCAGCACATCCCACAGCCTCAGCCCCTGCCCTGAGCCCATCTGTCACTGGCTGTGACCAATGCCCTGCTGGAGGCAGCAGGGGGATGCTGCAGAGGTGATACAACGTGCAAGGCAGCCTTGGCACTGGGACTGCTTCTATGGGCTTGGGCACCTCTCGTGTTGGCAGGTCACGTCAGAGGATGGGCTGGAGCTGGTGCATCAGGCAGGAAGAGCACACGGGCTGCTCATCAATTACCAGTACTTTAACTCCTTCTCTCTTATTAAAATCTTAGAAGAAGTGGGTGGGCTGAAGAATCAAGACTCAGCTGTTTCCTTAGGTTTGCTGAGAAAATTTGCTCTGGGAATATTATTATTCATGCTGAATATGGAAGGTGTTTGTGCCAGCTCTAATTAACTGTTCTCACTAGCACAAAGATGTTCTCCAGTGAAAGCCAGTGTGTTACTCTATTCATTTGGATTAATTAATGTGAAAAGGCCAAGTATGTAATTTTGTACTTGAACTTTCAGATCTGTATTTGAATTGAAATCACGTTATGCAATGATTGTATATTCTCCTGGTCTGACTGGGGAAAGAAGTTTCCAAAAAGAAGACAACTTTATGTTGAAGAAAACCTCTAAAAATAAAATTTGTATTCTTTTCAAGAGATTTCTCTAGAATGTCACTCTATTTCCCCAATTGTTATTCATAGAGTAACTTGTTCTCTCTGAAGTAACAGGAAAGGCTTTGGATCAGGCCCCATCTCATTCTCCCCCTTTTCAGATGGTCATTGTGTGGTTGCCACTGCTAGTACGACAGTCAATATCCTGTCATTATCCCTTCTCCAAAAATTGTTGCAAGTAAAACTCAAAGAAGCAGCTATAAGCTGCCTTGCTCTGGTACTGTGGATACCCAGAGCTGCCATCTGAAAATGCCCCAGTGTCAGCAGTGTTGTCAGAGCAATACCTTCTGCAGAGGTTTTGGGAGGTGCAGCCTGTCCCTGGCCCTTGGGTACCTTCTCCTGCAGTGTGACTGGGTCTGGTGGCACTGAGGAGGCCTGGGAAGCACCTGTGGGCAAGTGGGCAGTGGCTTTGTAATGCACATCACAAATTTGGCAAGCTGGATTTGAGAAATGAAGGACTTACAGCTCAGTGGGTTTGAATGCACACGAGCCTTTGTGGCAATTAAACCAGCAGCACGATGTTAATGGTCTCTGTGGGGGTGTGTAGGAAAATACAGGCCAATTGTTACCCTTTAGAGAAAGGCTTGGACCTCACACAGCTGTGGGTTTAGGTTTTAAGGGCTGAAAGTAGTAACTTGAGGCAGCATTTTATGGCTTGGCTGAGTACAGCTTGGTCTCCAAACGGACTGATCATTTTGTAGGTCAAATATTTGGGAGCAGCCTAGTAAACTGTTGTATTGTTGTTATACAAGCTAAGAATAAACAGTGGAGGTCACTGCATAAACATCCAAAAAAAAAAAAAAGCCCAGGATGGAATAAACCGTGCACAGACACCCACATCCACAGGCTGGATTTGCATGGCCATCTGCAGCCCCAGCTCCTAGGGAGGGAAGCAGGGGAGGCTGTGTGGGTTGGCAGCCCCATGTTCCTGTCACAGGTTGTGCAGCTGATTGGTTTTGGTTTTGTAATGACTTTAGCAAGACCTTGGAGTGAGATAGGACAGTCAGACCAGCTGTGGGGACAGGGAGCAGGAGGGGGGCTCAACGTGTTGGGCTGATTGCAGACTCCAAACTTCAGAAAGCACTCCCCATTCTTGGCCTTCCCCATCGCTACCGAAGACTCCCTGCATTATAAGGAGCTTTATACATATCCCAGATGGCCCTTTGGCTGTGGCACAGTCTTGCACACACTTGCCATGGGGCACACACCCTGAAGGGTTGCAGCAGCAGCCTCTGAGGCTGCCCACTGAGGTGTGAGAGGCTAACACAATCTCCTCCTCAAAAGCTAGCAGCACACCCAGTTACTGAGCAATGTTGGAAAAATCCCATGGCACCACACGCAGCACCTGTGGTGTGAATGTGGCAGACAATGAATGGCAGGCAATGAATGTGGCTGGGAACAGCAAACAGGTGATTTCTTACCCCACCACTGGCAGGAACTGTTTCAACATGCTGTGTTTCCCTTTGTGGGCAGGGTGGTTGTGAAAATGTCCCCCAGGTCAGGGTCTGGGTCAGGGTAAATGTGGTTAGCCCCTGGCAGGGACCTGTTTGGATGACCAGGAGAATGGCAGCCGTTTTGGGGCAGACTGTCACATTTGCCTCTGTCATGCTGGATGGTGATTGTTGGGAATGAGCACTGAGCCCCATCCCAAACCTCCGGGCCTTGGCTGTCTCTGTGCCACCTCCCTGGCGTGCCAGCCGCAGAGGCTGCCCTTAAGTAGGTCCTTATCAAGCACTTAGTTGTATTTTGGGGACAGCTGCCTGTTGGAAGGGTCACAGCTGTCAGTCTTGCCTCGGCTTGAGCCCAAGACTTGGGAAGGAAATGAGGGCCAATTAAGCATATTCTGTCTCCTGCCCTATTTTGGTCTCAGTTCTCCATTCAGTTGAAGACATCCAGGTCCCCGGCACTGCAAGGAGGGGCTCCTCTCTTGGCAGCAGCAGGCTGGGGAAAAAGAATTGCCTGATCAAAGTTCTTTGAGAAGCGTTTTGCTGTATTTAGAGAGGTGGTGCAACTGATGCTGATCCTCCTCTCCAAGAAGAATGAATGCTGCAGAAGTACAGACAGTTGCAACGTAGCTTGAGCCCCTCTGAAGCATGAAGCAGGTTTGCAATAAGCCTTTTGGACCATTCCTTTCTGTGCTTTATAACAGCTTTAAAAAGAAGTTTCAATTAAGATGTCATGGATAGAAATGCTTGCTCATTCTCCCTGACCCAGTATTTTAGTGTTAGCCCATGAAATGCGTGAGCCAACAACAAGCAAACTCAAACCGAGTTGCCTTTATAACAGCAGCTACCAAATATCAAATGGCTGGTTGAAATGTTAAGTGGGGAGAGGAAAGCATGACAATTCTCTAATAAGGTTTGCAAAGGAAATGTTCTTTGCTTTCATTCAGTGCTTTTGATGAAGTTGCCTAATTGCACTAAAAGGTAAATATTTGGTATTAATCTCCTTGACAATTTGAGTTCATCTGGTGTAGCTGTTCCTCAAGCACCACCTCTGCCCAGAGCAGTGCGTTGTGCTCACCCATACAGGGAGCTGGCGGAGCTTTACATCTTCAGTTTGCCTTTTTCCCTGGATTTTTCATTAACAGTCACTGTTTTTACACTCGGACTGCTGGAAGGGCAGCACCGTGCAGGGCTGTTTGCAGGAGCTGTAAAACTGATGAAGGCCTTCTAATACTTGCACGTCTCAGTGCGTTCAGTTGTGTGCTGTGACATCTGTGGGCAGGGTAATCTTAGCCCCAGGCAGCTGTAGTGGGGTATCCTGGCCACTGCTTATATCCACCGGCATGGCCAAAAAGAGTGGTTTTCCAGGTGAGGAGAAGGTTCTGTGTCTGCTGCCTGCCCCTGAGGCCTCGGTGGCTGCCACCATCATGGCTCCAGGCCCAGGCAGCCAGTGGGGCCGAGGGCTGCCCAGCACCTGTGCCAAAGAGTGTGTGGGGTTCCTGCTGAACGATTGTGTTGTTATCTCATCAATGGACCCCCTCACTCTGCAGCTTTCCTGGCTGTGCTGCTGCCACTCTCCCCAGCTGGGCAATGGCGGTGCTGAGGGTGGCAACACTGAGGGGAGGCAGGAGGAGAGGGGGGACCTGCACGCCCTCCCTCCCCCTCACACGGGGGCTTGCTCTCACTTGTGGCCGTGCCCTGGCACTCACCCAAACAAACAGTAAGTGTCAAAAGCTTAAACTAATATTTTAATGTCCAAACTCATGTTTTTCCCTCACAGAGATGAGGCCCCAGAGGCAGCGTTTTGTCTCCAGAGCTGTGAATGTTTCTGTGTAAAACCCTCCCTAGGCAAATGGAGTGTTTAAAAGTGACACTACTTTTCTGACCAAAACTGTTTCTGGGTTTGGCAAATCGCTTTGAGGAGAAAGAAGTTAAATATCGTTTGCTGTCCATGTTTAAAACTCTTGTGCTGCTGCATTGGGCCAGTCTGCCACCACCTGGGAGTGCCCTCACGGTCCCCTGAGCTCCTGGGTCATTGCAAAACAGGACCCTGGGACACCTCATGGAGGCGGAATGCTGAATGTGGTGGTGACCGTGGGAAAGTATTTGAGGGTGGTTGGTTTGGTTTTGTTTTTTTTTTAGTTTAGTTTTGTTTTGTTTTTCAAACCAAACAAACCAGCTGTGTGTGATGACCCACCCTTAAGGGGAAGGATGCACCTTAAGGGTGGGTTGTCACACCATGGTGACAGGAGGGGGAGGAGAAAGAGCTGAGGCTGCAGATTGCACTCAGGGATGTGTGGCACCATGATGGGTGGCATTGTCATTGCTTTGTCATTTCAAAAAATGTGGTAAAAGTGACTGGCATGGTTGGAGTAAAATGCTGGGCAGCAGTGAGCCCTTCACGATAGTGGTGTTGGATGTGATGTTCTCTTGGTGTGCTCTTGGTGTGCTCTTGGTGTTCTCTTGGTGTGGTCTGGTGTCAGTGGAGCAAGAAAACAACAACAAACCAAACCAACAAGCAAACAAACAAAAAAAAAGGTGTCTTCTGTCACCAGGGCTTAGCATGGAAAAAATTGCAAAGCAATACATGATTTATCATGATTTACTTGAAGAACTATCACTGTATATACATTTTCCTGACACTTTCCCTCTGTGACAGTTGAAGACTGGAGTTTTCCCCAGGGATGTAGCAGTGCTGCAGGTGTCACCCCTTGCTGTCCCACTGCTTATCAGTTCTCTGTGCCTGTGCCTAGGGGCTCCCTTAGCCCTCCCTTGTCCCCCACTGCCCCCTTTCCTGGCACTCACTCACCATGGACCCAGGGTGCTGTTGGAAAGATCTTCCAAAGGAGCCCCTTTCACAGCCAGCACCTGCCAGGGAGAGCTGCTGGCGTTGCCACCATTCTCCTTTTTATGGCATTTTTCTTTCCTCCTTTTTTTTATTCTTTCTTTCTCCTTCAGAAGTTTGGTAACAGATGTTAAAAATTTGTTCCCATCTGCGAGTGTAAATAGGACCTAGGTGACAAAAAGGTCAAAGTTAAAGCAAATTGTACACTTGCCTTTAGTTGCATCTATCAACTCCCACCTAGGGATGCAAAAGCAAATACAAAAAAGCTCTGAAATCTTGTTTATAGTTTAAGGAGCAGCTGATACCTCCTAAAAACCTTCAGACCGTAAGGATTCTGTTGCTTTGTCTGACTTTTCTTTACTTCTCCTTCATTGTTCTTCCTAGTGAATGCTATTTGCATGAAAATAGGACCTTTTGTTTCTGAAGAACTGATCCATCCCTGTTACTTTTTCGTCATTTGGACACTGACCACTGGAGTCTGGGTCTGTTCAGAGTGCAATTAACTCGGATCCCTCAGACTCTAATCCTCTGGGATACTGGGCTCATTTCCACAGCATCTGACTGTGATATAGAAAAGGGTTGCTAACTTCAGGTGGATTAAGTATGCAGCAGAGGTCGAGTGAACGTGCTTGCAATGGAGAGTGGGGTGCAGTAATACCCCAAATGTAAGTTATATCAGTGGAAGTTATACCCTTCTGACAGGAATTTCCCCAGAGTCCTTCAAGGGGCAAATGTAGCTGTTAAAGAAATTAAATTTTCAGGTGTGGTTTCCAGCTGTGTTTGAAACCCCTCTTTTTCCCCGGGGGCTGAGAATCCTGGAGCTGCAGGCGCCTGATCTGCTGCCCCTTTGTTCCAGTGGGCCACCTGCAATGCGGCTCCATGGCTGGTTTGTCACTTGCAATTGGCTTGTGGTGCTGCTGCTTCGTCTTGTTTGATTTGAGAAACTTGCCTGATGGTTCTTTGTGCTGTCTTCATTAACACTCAAAACATCACAAGACTGCCAGGTGTCCTTGTGCTGACCAGCAAAGTCCTTCTTTCCTCTTGGCTGCCTGACAGAATGACATTCAAGCTTTGCTGTTTTGACATTTTGTATATAACCAAGAAAATAATATTTTGTGTCCTGAGCAGTTTTGCCAAAACTTTGATAAGAGAGATTGTGACCTATGTGGTTCTCTTTGCATCTGTGTTTAAAGGACATGAGGTGGGAGCTAGATTGTAAACCTGTAATGTGATTAGGGAGAACGTTAGGAATAAGATTCTTGGACACATGTGGTGGAGTTCTGGGAAAAAAAAAGCTCCATCTAATGCAAACAAAATAGTTTTCAGTACAGGAGTCTGGCTGCTTTGTTGTTCATGTTAAACAACCTAATAGCCTGAAAGTTAGAATGGGTATATTTACCCACAGGATTGGATTCTTGATTGGCAAAAAGTGGGAGAGAGGTTTGGGACAACTTCTAAAGATGTTTTGTGACAGGTGTATGTGGGCATCACAAGGCAAGTGACACAGGCTAATTTGAGAGAGCAATAACCCATAATAGCATAGAGCATAAAATTATTTGAATGGTGTGATAATGTCCAGAAATGAAATCTGGGATAAGACTCAGTGAAACTGCTTGGTTTCTACCCTGTTGTTCCAAACGAAGGTAGCATATTGTTTTAGCCTCAGTATTTTGTGTTGCAAAGGAGAGGGACATTAAAGGTCTCACTATTGCTTCTGAGTGTCGTGTTGAGCTTTTTTTAACCACTATAGCATGGAGTGGGTTACAAATGCAAATGTGTCCAGTCCATTGCTTTACCTCCTCCCACTCCTGAGAGCCTACATGTGTTTTTTCTGAGGAATCATAAGGCAACGTGTGTTGGGCTGTGGGTTTGAATTAGGTGTAATCTGGCTCCTTTTGTATGATTTTTGCCATGAGAGATGGGCAGAAGCGAGATGGAGCAGGAATAGCCCATCCCTGCTCGATTCCACATGGGAGGCTGGGTGGGATACCACAGGGCATCTCAAAAGGAAACAAACACCCCTCCTCACTCAGCAGGGTCCCACCCCAGGGTCTTCATGCAGTTGCAGGCAGGAGCAGCAGCAAGAGCTGAGCTCAGAGTGAAACAGTGGTTTATACCTCAGGCTTCCTTTTGTCTTCTCACTGCTCAAACAAAAAGGTCTAAATAGCATGTGTGTTACTAATACCAAGTCATTTTGCTCTGCATGAGGGAAACAAACCTACCTGCAGGGTTTTTACTGCTATGCCAAGCTGCGTCTGGCAAAAGTCACAGTCCTTTATTTCTGCCCTATTCCAGTTGCAACTTTTTCAAACCACGCCACTTCCTATCAGTATGAATGAAGTCAGTCAGGTCTCTGCTGTCTGCAACTTCTTGTGTTTTCTTTCCTAAGCTCCTCTTTAAAGTGATAAAAGCTGTGTCAGACAGTGTCCTTCACTGTCTCAGTAGTGACAGCAGTCCAAGCAGGCCCAGGTTAAATGGGGCTGGGCTCTGCGAGGTGGCTTTACTTGTAGTCACAAAGTTAATACTTACCCAGGAATGGTTGGGATTCTTGTGGTGTACTCTGAAGTGTAATCTAAACTGGATTTCCTGGGTTTGTAATGCATAGTTTTGGATTAACGATTGTCCACCAGTGTTTATAGCTCCAAACTGCTGATGCTTGCTCTCAAACAAAGTCCCAGTTTAATGTCCTTATTGTTTTGGAACAGAGAGAAGGACTAATAGGAATCTGTAGCATACAGCAGATGTGAGGTTTTACATCGTTTCGTGTCTGCAAATGGCACTGATTCAGCTCTTCTTCCTGGGAAACATTTCTGATTCCTCATAGATTTTTCATTTTAACACTGTCCTACAGCAACTTCTTTATCACATTAGAAAATTTGGTAAATGCCATTCTTATGAAGTGACAGTGTATAAAATCAGAATAATAAGAATAAACAAAATGAAGGAGGTTGTAGGCGTCCTTTGAATTTCCCAGTAGCTAAAGACACTGATTCATTAGTTTGTTGCTATGGTAGACCTTTCTCAGTAGCAAGAAACCCAGTGGAGGGAGAAGTCTCAGCTTTTCTAAAGGATCCAGAGCCTCCAAAAAGCTGAAGGCAGAGGCTTGTGAAAGGGAAGGAAGGATGAGGACAGGGATGAGTAAGGCAAGCTGGAGCACCTGATTGAATGGTAGCTTTGCTCTGGCCAGTTGCACACCCAGGAGCAAACTGCACGGTGTGAGATCAGTGTCCAGAACCGGACCCAGGCAGGACTCTGCGTGTCCCTGTCACACCAAGGTCAGCCATGGGAATTCTCCACCACTCTGTGGGTCCCACTTAGGACATTTTTACTTCTCTGTGAGACTTCCACCAGTAAATGCAGCAGATGGAAAGAGCATGCAAACCGCTTTGCACTGTGGGGAAATAGCTGTGAAGGGAGCTGGGATGTGATTTCTGCCTCTGCCTATCTGTAGCACTTGACTTTCACAGCAAAATTAACTATTTCACTTCTCAGAGGGCTTCTGCCTAGCATCTACAGTGCTACAAATTCATCTTATCTCATGTTGCTGTCCTTCTGCAGAGAGAACAATGGGCAATTTTAACCAGTTTTAGCAGCAGTAAAAATGCTAAAACATTTTGAGAGAAGTGAAGCATAAGAAAATCTCCATAAAACCCTTTTTATTTCTGTTGAGACTTACTTTTCTGAAGTTTTTTCTCACTGCCGCTGATCACAGATGAGCTATTGTTCATGGAAAATACTTTTTTCCATTCATTGTATGTGAACATCTTTCATAAAATATATAAAGTGAAATTTTTTAAACTTTTTTGTTGTTTATTCCTAAAATAGTGAAAACTCTGTAGACTTTTCTGCATGCCTGGTACCTGTGTTGATTCTTTCTATTTGGAGATGAATGCTTTGTTTGGGATTTCCATGGTTATTTGTAAATATCATCAGTGATGTTTTCTTTTAAACCTTTCATTCTTTCCCAAGCCAAACAGATACTTTCTGAGCCTGGCACATAAGATAATAGGTGTACTAGAAGACAAGGAATTTGGAAAGTAAAGGACAGAGGTGCAAAGCTAAGCTAAGTCTGAGCTTCACTGCTTTCCCAGGTGAGTGGGGCTGCAGGGAATAGAGCATTTGCTGCTGAAGCACATCCTCAGTCTCTCAGTGAAACCTGCAAATAAGTGAGTGGGAAAATTGCTTATGTGAACAGGATACAGGCTTCAATGTCTGCAACACAAACCACTTGGCAAGAAATCTGGCAGCCTCAGGGTGCACTTTTGAAAGGCCTCTCAAATGAAATGCCTTGGTTGGCCCAAAGGGTGAAGTTCCCCAGCAAAACAGCTTCATCAACTCCCATGACCCACTGTGCTTTCAGTGCTGGTTCAAACCTTTTGCCTTTCACTATCCAAATGCAAAACCAAGTGTAAGTAGAAAACATGCTCCATGGCAGCTCTCTAGCCCCCACTGCATTTTTTTAGAAAAAAACTAATGATTTTAAGCTAAGAACTGTATGTGTTAGGAATGAGTCCTCGGTTCTTGGGGGTGAATTGTTTCCAAACAAATCCTTGGGTTTGCTTTCTTTTTCTTCATATGAATTTCAGGTTTTCAGAATTTTTTATCCTTGTATTTCTTAGCACTCTATGTCTTTAATATTCTCTTGGTGGTACCCAGTGTCATGATTTAGATAGAAATGCCTGCCAATGAGCAAGCTGCTGCAGTCACCCACCTGAGCAAAGAAGGGATCAGACCACGCTCGATTTGACCTGGACAGTGAATGTTCATAGGCCCAGAGGCAGTAAGGTCCAGCAGGGAGTTTTTGAGTAGAAAGTGTTGCCTTCTTAAAAAATTCTAGTTTCTCCCAGGAATGTAGAATGAAAGTCGTTACTGTACCCTGATCATTAGTGCTCTCTGAGAGCTGGCAGAGGCACTGAGGGCCATGTGGAGAGGCAGGGAGCTCAGACAGTTCTTGGCTGTACCCTGTCCATGGGCAGGTACTAGCTTTTCTAGACAAATCAGTGGCTAGAATCACTGGAGAAACACGGAGGAGATGCTCAGGAGAAGAAATGCCTCAAGCATTTTAAACTTGGCCTTTGCACAGTGTTAGCAATGCTTAATCTCGTCAACACCACAGCCCCTTCTAAGCAGTATGTTATTGCTGAGGAAGGTAGCCTAGAAGCCAAAAATCCCTAAATTTAATGTTCATCTCCCTGCTGTCTACCAGCACTCAAAATTAAATTACAGTGCAAGTTACTTTATGATCTGTGGGACCAAGGACAGCAGGGTAACAAAACAAAGAACAGGCATACTTGGAAAAAAGCTGAGCAACAGAGGAAGCATAAAACTACAGGTGAGCTTCTAGGCTCAGTTATTGCAGTGTAAGCCCAAAGTCATGTCAGTGAAACTAATGGAGCTGCCTCAGGCTACAGAGGAGAAATTGAGATCAGTTTTCCCATACACTTTGGCATTTTCTGCCTCCCGAGGTACTGACGCAATCCCTGTTCCCTCTGTTAAGGCATTATCAGTGGAGGCCTTCTTGGCATGGCCTACTGCTTTGAGATGTAAAATCACTCTTATGCCTCAGCACTATTTTCTTCTATGATTTGTTAACTCTTTTTCCAAAAAGGAGCCTGAAGTCGCAATGGTAAAGTCTTTGTGTCTACTGAAGTGTAGTTAGTTGAGGCAAGTTATGAGCAATGACCTGATGAGGGTTCCCTGTCTGCTGGCAGGGAAGCTAGTCAGATATTCTGAAGTTACTGAGGGAATCAGTGGAAATAACCATTGATATGGGGAGGGAATTCTTGCTGGAATATCCTGATGAATTTTATTCTCATGCACTTTTTCATAACCAGGACATAGTAAGGGTAAATACACAGTCCACGTCTTCTCAGGAGCACAATTCATCACCTGAACACCAAAAGGACTCTGTAAACAGCAGCACATACTTAGGTCTGCATTGGGTCAGTGTTCCCAACTAGAACTGGATTTCTTTGGTACAATCTCATACATAGATGTAGCAATTTCAAAAACATTCACTTTGACAGACTGGAGCTCCCACATGTAACTCGCCAGCTCAGGGGAGAAATCAATACACAGTTTGTGCATTATCCTTGTCAAAAGTGTATGGAAAAGAGCCAGTTCAAAGGCTGGGATTAGTATCCCTGCCTAGAAGATGTACTGCACGGATCCAGCTCAGCATGAATATGAAAACTATTTGGCTTTGAATGTTAAATCAGCCTCATCCCTCAGGAAGGTGGCAGCTGATTGCTGGGACAGTGTTGCAGGCAGCAAAGGGGGTTGCCCAGAGCAGTGGGCTGCCTCTCTGCAGGCTGGATGCACGTTGTCTTTGGGTTTATCTGTGCCTGTGAGCACTGATAAGAAGTAATTGACTGGCATGTTAGGCTCTTGCTGCTTGATTATTTTTTATTGCCTTGTTTGTTTGGGGAATGGTTGTGCTCAGCTTGCTCTGAGGTCCAAAAGGTTGCTTTCCCCCAGGGTTCTGTGTTTCTGGCTACTGCTTTAGGGATCAGGGCTGCTCTTATCCCTGCATACGGTGGGGGTTGTTCCTTCAGGTTCAGTGTTTGCCACTACATTGGATTAGGGGCTTTTATTTCATGCTCTTGTTTGGTTTGGCTCTGCTCATGAAACTCTGTTTGTAACCAAGCAGGAGGGAACAGATGTGAAAAGCCTGCAAGTAGGAGAGGAGCTGGGGAGGAAGCCTGGAACTGGGGGAGGCAATTAATGTGTGCTGTGTGGGGATTTGAGCCAGTGGCAGCATCAGTTAGATGTGTGATGAGGCAGTCACAACAGCTGTCACTGAAAGAAGTGCTGCTCCTCGCAGAGCAAGCCAAGCAGTGGAGGAATGACATGGAGATCTTGCTATACCCATGTGAACCTAAAGCTACCTTTGCATTTAGAGTTACAATCATTATTTTCTTTTTAAAAGAGCATGTGCAAGTCTAAACCCGACAGGTGCATGAATGTGAGTACAAGTGTACATGACCAGTACAGGGGAGGCAACAGAATTTACTCTGAAGCTTTCTACCATGAACTTCAAGTCTTTGTTTCTTAACAGACCAAGTCTGTAGTGACTAAAGTTTTGGGGAAGGTTTGCAGGTACAGTGTGGATACGGAAGCTGAAATTTGCTACCACATATAAGTGAACATTTTTTCTTTTCAAAGTAAAGAAGACTCACATCCAAGGAAATATGCATTACTATTTATATGAATAATTAAATTTCTTTTTACCCATAAATAATAACAGAAAATATTACAGAAAGAAATAAAAAAAGTTAGGAACAGTCTCCTGGAAATGGACTTAGTTCTGGTTTTTAGGAAACATTTTCAGATGTGAATATTTAAAGCAAACTGCTTAGGCAAGAAGTTGAGAACCCTGTACTTTCCACACAAGCCTCTCCACACATCATCCCAAGTAATGAACATGCAGTACATAAATCAAGGCTTTTGTGTGGCTCTTTTTTCACTGTTTTGCAATGGGTCTTCCAAGGACTCCTTTAAAACAAAATAATAACACACCCCATCAAGACAGCAGTTCAGGTTTGCCCAGCAAAGGGTGACCTGAACAGTGTCTCGTAGCACTTGTTGAAAACTGATGTGGATGATGTTGTTCTTCACCAAAAAGTACATGAAGTATGCCACGTGGTAAGGTGTGAAACACACCAGAAAGGCAACCAGGTTTGTCACCACTATCCTCTCTGCCCTAGTGCTGTGTGTTTTGGGGTTGTCTGGGTTTCTGTGCTTTCTCAGGCACCTGACAGTTTGGGCAGTGCAGAAAGTCATGGCTGCCATGCTGCCAAAGAAGATGACCTCCAAGGTGCTGAACAGGCCTGCGTTTTCCCACGTGCTCTTGGAGAAGTTATGGAAGCAGGACGAAATGTTGTGGCCCTTTCCATGCAGTTGGAAAGTAGAGACTGTCCCCACGGAGGTGCCCAGGCAGATGAGAGCACAGACCATGGCAGCTTTCCTGATGGATCTGAGGGTGAGGGCCATGAAAGGGAAGCGGATAGCGAGGTACCGGTCCACGCAGATGCACAGGGAGATGAGGATGCTGCCGTACATGTTGACAAAGTAAAGACTCTCCAAGGCGGAGCAAAACACAGACCCCAAGTTCCAGTTGTCCTGAAGGTGGTAGGAAATGATTTTAAAAGGAAGAGTAAACAACAGCAAAGTATCCAGGAATATAAGGGCGATCATGTAGACTGTAGATTCTGACAGCTTTTTAACCTTAAAAAACAGGAACCACAGAGCCATTATGTTGAACAGCAATCCCAGGATAAAAGTGGGGGTGTACATGATGAGCTGGAACAGTTCCACGGTAGCACTGATATTGCCTTTGCCATGGGTGTCATTCATATCTCCAGGTATGCTGGAAGAGAAGAAAATCACCACAAGGAAGGATGAAGATCACAAATAAGATGCAGTAAAAGGCCAGTGAGGTCTCTATGTGTCCACAGTCTTGGAAATGCTTTTTTCCACTCTTGGACTGCTGTGTGCAGAATTGCAGCTCCCAGTAACATGGAGCTGCTCAGTGCCAATGATTTTGGGGCAAGGTTGTACCTCAAGGGGGGGATTGGGCTTTCTGGTGTCCAAGCCTCACTTTCACAGTTACCTGTTACCCGAGACTGTGCTGTCCTGTAATTTAGGCTGGGGTATGTGACTGCACCATCCCCTTGGAGAGATTCAATCTCTGCAGAACCACGGAAGCAGGCCCTGATTTTAGGGTTTCTTGGATTGTGAAGGTGGAAACAATTACTTGGATCTGGTTTCCTGCATCAAGCTGTAACATAAAACATAAGGGACCCCCACATTTCTTAATGTGATGATCCCATACAGTCACTGCTGTCCTGCACCATCTCCCACCACCCCTGGGCAAAGAGGGACTGTGAGTACCTCTGGCCCTTCTAAAAGCTGTCTAAAAGCTGCAGGCAGGAAGCTTCCAGTAGGCTATTTCTAGCAGAGATTAAGTCTTTAGTAGAAGGATGAGATTTTGTCTAAATCAGCCAGACTTACCACAGCAGAATCAGGAGTTACAGGAAACATGCAGTTGGATTCTCCTCTGCAAAGAGGGGACTGAAAGTGTTGAGGCAGGCACTCTCTGAGCTGGGGTCATGAAGTAATTGTCTTCTTTAGAGGAAGGGTTCTGGCTTGATCCTGCCCTCAGACTCTCCTGATAAGGACTAGGAAGGTGCTCATTGGTTTCTGCAATGCTGTAGTCACTTAAAAATGCAAATGCCCAGGAATACTTGATCCTTTCCTCCAGCCAGTTCCGTGACAGCAAATGTAACCTGTAAATAAAGTCTGTCAGAGATCGTTCTGTCAGCACCCAGAAATTACTTTCTCCCGCTGTTCTCTAGTTTTTACTACAAACCAGTATCTTTCCTACATGAGTTGCTGATTCTGATGCTATTCCATTTCAGATTTGTCAACTGTTTGTCAACTGAGCAGTCAAAGTTTCTGTTCTGCAGATCAAGTCACCCCTCCTGAGTATTTCACAGGTAAACTCTCCCTTGCTGTGCTTTGAGAGATTAAGATCTCTTTGAGTGAGATTAAGATCAGCAAAAAGGAAATGTAGTTCTTTGCTCCTTGCACAGTAATGGCAGGTAAATGATTCTGTAAGTTTCTAGCTTAGACAGAAGGAAGAAAAGCAGCTTGAACAGCCTCCTTGCAGGGCAGCACTGCCCCAGAGTTGCTGGAGGGACAGGGCTCAGTGGGGCACAGCCCTGCCAGCAGCGCCTGCTCTGCTGCCCCCTGCGAGGGACCAAGGGGGGCTGGGGGGAAAAAGGGACATCTCCTCACCCAAATGGGAAAGGACAGGAAAGCCTGAGCTTGTGAAATATTTGGGGCTCGGAGAGGCTGGGGAGGAGAAGCACTCCTTGCTATGCTGCAGTTGTTCACTGTCTGGGAGTTAAACCTGCTGCAGCACAGGGCTGGAGAGGTTGGTGGGAGCTGGGCTGGGTCCCCGAAGCTCCAAATTCAGGTGGTCCATGACTGACGAGGGGTTGCTGGGCTCTGCGTGAGGTGACCTAGGCTTGGACACCCAACATGCTGCTCTCCTGCTGAGTCACCTTCACGAGTGAAGCACTGTGAGTCTGATGCTGGGAGGGAGCCCATTACTGAGAGCCAAAGGGAGGAAAAGTTAATTAAGGAATTTCTGAAAAGTAATAAATACTGACAAAGTTCTTTACTTCAGTGCCTCTGTAGGAGATTTCCTTACTACTTTCCTTTTTCTTCAGTCTTGTTTTTAATTTGTTTGATAGTGTGTCTGGGAAATTCTGGGTCTAGAGAAATAGAATTTCAGCTTCTCACCAAGGTGTTTAACTAAGAAAATTCTAGTTATGATTAAAAGATATTTCAGACTAGGGTCTGTTGTGCAGATTTATTAAAAAATATCAGCAAAAATATTATTTAAAGCATAAATTCAAAGGGCAGCTTTGTTCAGTTAGTAAAAAAGTTATCTGTGCTGTAAGCAATGCAAATTATGTAAAATATTTAGTTTTCAGATCTTGTGACGAGAGGAAAGATTTTAAGGCAAGGTTTTGCTATAGTGAAATATCCATCGTCATCTTACCTTTGGGCTGTCTCTTGCTTTGGTTGTTGACTTTTTCTCCTTCTCAGCTTGTGGAATTCTGGAGTCCTGTGTTTTCTTTTAAGGCAGTGGAGTGAGCTGCATGCAAAGCAGCTGCTGGTCAGGACGTCAGAAAGCACCAAGGGCTGCTGCTCTGTGTTTCATCACGATTTCCATTACGGCACTGGCCTCCCCACGCTGTGTCTGCGTGCAGGCACTGTGTACATAGGATGTCACACAGCTCATTTGAGGATGTAAATGCGTGGCCCTGTGGGACTAACATCTGTGAGTCACCTATTAAAACGAGGTCATGGTCACACAGAAGGAAATTCTGGCTCTACATATCTTTCTCTGTTGTTTTGGTTTTTTTTAATCCAATACAGGATTTTATTGATTGTACATAGCATCTATGGGTGGAGTGTTAGTTGTCAAAATGTGCTTTGATCTAAATCCTGAGCTATCGCTGTCGTTGTTTCCCTTACTTTTCGTGATATCAGAAAGGAAAAAGAGATTGCTGATTTTCAGTGGAGATCTGGTATGTTCACTTCAACTTGGTGTTTCAAAAGAGTCAAGGGTTACTCTTAGATCTGTTTATACTCCTAGGGAGCAGGGAATATACCCATGGAGAGTATCAGGTAATGATTTTGTTCAGGTAGCAAGGTGAAAAGAGGTTGGTTTTTTGGCCATTGTATGCATGTTTGCAGTGCGCTTTCCAAAAAGTGAAAGAAAGGCCACAGATGTAGTTTGCTTGGTCTTCTGCATACTCCTTAAATTTCAAAACTGAGGATTATATTGGCTAAACTAGAACTGTGCATCTTTGAAAGAGATGGGGGATAAGAGATGAGAGCAGAAATAGTCCCTTAGGATTTCCCCATGGTATTTTAGTTGAAATGACTCTATTTAAGAAAAAAAAAGAAACACCACATAAGGAAAAAAACAATACAAATTTGAGTGAACAATACCTTATCTCATTCCTCAGCTAGGTTTCACTTCTGTGTATCCTGCGGTGGTCTTGTGACCATGGCTGCGTTCTGGGTGTGAACAAAAACCCACACAGAGCTCAGGCAGGCAGGCAGCAGCACGTGAGGAGACCTCTGGGGCTGGTGGGAAGCAGGGCTGCCGTCAGCACGGGCGTCAGCTCCGCTGCCAGAGCACTCTCTGTGCTCCTGCCCCGCTCCGGGGTTTGCAGATGCCACTTCTGAAACTGCCACCAACGCTCAGAGCACGGGCTCTCTCTTCCCACTCAAGGTTTCCCCCTCACACACTTGGTGCTTTTTCTTCTCCTTCATCTTCTCTTTGTCCCTCATGTTCTGAGCCACCTGAGCACTGCCCATCTTGCTGGAGGCTGCCCCGGACCAGTTGTCCTTGGGTAAGGTGTCCCCTTGCTGCACAGAGCCCCGTGAGACTACACATCTGGAGAAAGATGCTTTGGAAAAGGCAGGATGAGGAAGCAGCAGTGTCAGGGTTAGTTTAGCAGCCAGTGAGTGATCTGCTTTTTCTTCCAGCAGTATCCTTGTGAGTTTTTCAGGGAAGAGTTCAAGGAGAAATGGCCAGGAAGGCACGCATGGAGGATACAAATGCACTTGGGACAAGGTGTGACGGCTCCTCTCTCTTCAAAACGGAATGGATGGAAAAGTGTGATGCTGAGGGCTGATGGAGAGGGTAAAATGAATCTGAGTGAGCAGCACAACGGAAAGGCTGGGACAGCCCATGAACGACTCTCACACTGTTCATTAATAGCTTACTTGGGGTGCAGTGGGGAGAAAGCAGTGGGCAGCCAGTTGTTCTGTTCTCAACACAGCTCTACTCTGTGCTAACGGGAGGTGTCTCTTCACAAAGTCCCCAAGTCCAAGTGTGGGTCCCTTTTCTTGGAGACTTGGGAGAAGAGGGCCTCTGCACATTCTCCTCTGTCCTTGACACTTCTGTGTCTGTTACCAATGCCACCAGTGTGGGAAGCACCTCCTGTTTCACATGATTTCAGATGCTGAATGCATCATCTTGTGCCTTTTTCCTGATGAAGGAGCCGCTTCACACACATTTTTTGTTAGTATTGAGGACTTTGCCATATCACTGCTGCCACACAGACCTCACCTTCAGGACACATGGACCTCACGTTCAGGACACACAGACCTCACCTTCAAGACACACAGACATCCCTCAGTGGCAGCAAGTGAAGTTCTGCTGATTCCCTGTGCTTGCTTTAAGGCCAAGCCTCCCCTTGCAATGCTGGGCTGTGCCAGCCATCCCCATGGTCCTGGCTCTCATGCTGTCAGTCCTGGCTCTCAGGAAGTGCCAGCATGGGGCTGATGCTGCTGTCAGCCTTCCAGTTTAGGACATGTCAGTAACCACTGCACCAAGTAGGGTTGTGCAGTGAAGATGTGGTGAGTTTTTTCATGATTTAAATCAGAGCCTAACCAGTGAGAAAAGTATTTGCCCTGCTTGAGAAGAGAGAGCATTCACTGCTGTGATCCAGAAGTGCCTGCAGCCTCTGGGTGTGCCAGAACTGGGATGAAATGTCCCATCACTTTCACCTGGTGGCTCTGCAGAACTGTTTGTAACTGAGTTGCTCCATCTCGTGGCTACAGGAGAAATGAGAAATGGCTTCAGTCCTGCGATGTGTCTGTCTGTCTGTGGTTTGTCACCGGGAGGAACAGTTTGTCATGTAGCTCAGACGGTTTATCCCAACCTGTCCCCACCAGCCGAGCACTAAGCTCCTTGTCCTCACTGGCTCTGTTTGTCCCAGCATCCTCACCCTGGAATGATGTGCAAGGGAGAGCCAAAAGCTCTGATGGTTATGGGCGGAGAGGACCAAAGCACAGAACAGCTGAAATGAAGCTTTTCTGTGGAGGAAGTGGCCACAAGGACTGACGGTGTGTGGCTGGTGGGGCCGAGGGGCCAGGGCCAGGAAGCTGCTGTGCCGATACAGCGGTCTGACCTCAGGCGATGGCCTTGTCACTGATGTTCGGTGTCCTCTGGAAAGATTGAGAGAGGCACCAGCCAACCTCGGCTGTGCAAGAGTGCCCCAGGGAACAAGGGTCCTTTCAGTGCTGGAGGAGCTCAATCTGCTACCCGGGAGAGCAGGTGAGCAGGTCGGGCTCTTTGAGCCCTGACATGTTTAGTGTTGAACTGGTCTAGTATTTTTGAGAGACGTGTCTCAGTTTCCACAGAGAAATCAGCTGGGGATGCTCCTGTGGGACTTCTAAATCCAGATCAGCAGGGTAGATATTTTCCATCTCAGTGCCCTGAGAGTGGTGAAATTTAAAACTTGTGGAGATCTGTCTCTTGTGTTGCAGATTTTGCACTTTCAGTTGTTCTCTGGCTCTGCAGAGGACGTGTTCAAGTGAGTCTCATGCACCTCAGCAGAGGGTCCTGCATAACACATCACAGCCCATGTGTCTCTTTTGCCTAATGGCTGAGTCATTTTGACACTTCTGAGGTGTTTTTTTCCACTTAAACCATTAGCCACACTGGTCTTCAAATTATCATTACCTTTGAAACACTTGAGACTGCATTTTCGCAAACCAAGGATTTCTTGAGAGATCATACAAACTTCCAAACCATATGACTGACCTGGCAAGATTAGACAGACACTTCGGCTGGAATTCTGCAAGGTGGGAAAAAAAACTGGTTACTGAAGATGACCAAGATCTCATTTTGTTTTTCACAGTTGTGAATTGCACATCCAGCTCTAGGAGAATAACTGCACAATTGCACCTCCTTTCCAAAAGGCACTTGCACTCATTTTGAGCCAGCTGGGCTGCTCATATGGCCGAGGAACTGCATCCTTCTGGTGCTCCCTGTGGTGACCACAGGAGTCTTGATCCTCCTCGATTCTTCTTAATGGGAAAAGTTAGTTTTCCTTGCCTTGTTTCAGGGGCCTGTAATGAATGGCACAGCGTGTCTGTGAGAAACTGCCAGACATATTTACAGCAGCCCCATGGCAGGGAGGGAAGGTCACTGAATGTCATTTCATTACAAGAAAATAATGAATGGAAGAAGAACCCAAGAGTCATTTTAGGCAAGAGAAAAAGTGTGTCTGAAGTGGAGTCCTGTCTTTGACTGAAGCCAGCAGTGGATGTTTAGGGGAAGAGTTAAAAACTGTGTTAAGAGAAAAACTCAGGTTGGCAGCTGAATCATGATTTCCAGTGCTCCTGCGGTAGCAGAAACTGAAAGACAGCAAACCTCCAAGTCTAGATAATTAGCATTAAGAGATTAATTAGTTAGAAACGCAGAGACAGCAGTGAGAATCTGACAAATCTACGTTTTCCTGAATTTCTATGGATAAGATATTCCTCAGAGGAAATATTCTTACAAAATTGTATGTTTTCAAAAGACCTGCTTGGGAGGAAAAAGGGAAACTTAAAAAAAATTTTGTTTATTAGAATTCATCTTGCTTTCTCTGTGTTCTGCTCTATTACTTCATTATGTAAACTCTGTGTACCATTGTTGTGCCAAACATCAACTCACAATCTATTTTAATGTTAACAGGCCAGCAGCAATGCACGTATTTAAGATATCGTGACGTACAAGCAAAATTTAACTTTTTTATCACTAGTGGTACAGCACACAGAGAATTTGGCTGCTAAGGAAGATCTCTTTCCCCTGTTGTATGCATAGTTGGACACATCAGTTTGGTGCTTTGTGAATGTCACAACCTGTTTATCAAATATTATCCCTGCTGAGCACTGTGCTGATGAGGTGTGATGTTTGTGCATGGACAGACCACTTTTAGGGTGATTTAGGGTGATTTGGGTTTCTGCACAGGACATCTCAATGCACCACGATAGGCTTTGCTTGCTGGGCACAGCCAAGGTTGGGGGTTTTCTCCTCAATGTACCTGTTCTGGTCTTGTCCTGCTGACATAGGTAGGGTCTGGGGTTTTTTTCCATTTTACATGTGGGGAATCAGAGCAGAAATAAGAAGGATTTTCCAAAGGTTATACAAGACACCTGCAATGGAGTGCAGTTTCCCAGATCCAGATATCCAAGGCCAACACTACTTTTCCACTGTTCCTTCCTGGGGCCCAGCTCTGTCTGCAGCCCAGGAGAGACAACACTGCATCAATCAGGGCTGGATGTTCACACCTTTCTAGAAGCCCTACATTCTTCCAAAAAATCTTGTCTGTCTGCCCTTTCCTATTCAAAACTAACTGCTCTCTGGTGGTAAGTGTTGAAACTGTGTTGATAGTATGTAGTAACAAGCAAAAGAAGTATTAAATGACAATGTTGTATTTCCTGTCATGTTTCATATGTATGTGATCACCTAATTAATTTGAATCTTTCAGTCTTTCTGTTTATTTTCAATAACATTTCAGTTGGGTGAGGCTGTGTGAAGTAGGGCAGGGAGAGGTTTGTGCCAGCCTCTGTATCTACAGGATGCTATCTGTGTATGCAAAGTTAGAGATGCAGTCCCCAGAGAAAGGGGCCCAGTGGCTCCACAGGCTCAGTTTCAACCAAAAGAAGCAGCTGCTGCTCCTGCCCTCTCCCTGCTGCTCCTGCCCTCTCCCTGCTGCTCCTGCCCTCTCCCTCGTGCCATCGTTCCCCTCCTCTCTCCACTGGCTTGCTTCCCTCAGAGGGCTGGTGTGCAGAGACTGAGCTGCACCGTTCCGTGCCTTTTTAAAATGCCCCTTCAGTGAAAGGTTTAAAGGGCTTTTAGTGGACAACACCCACTGTGAGTTAAAAAAAATGTCTGTCTTCCTGAAAATGGAGCTTGATTGTTGCTCGTTTGGTAGTGCGACATGCCTGCACTTCAGACTTCTCACACTTATTAATTTTTAGTGAAATCAAATTCATATGAATAAATATATGACACTGATGATGATGTTACAAGCATTTATCAGGCCACATCCTTTTCCTGTTGTTTTCCTGGCAAGCGGTTCTAAAGTCAAGTATTTAAATATTTTAGCATAAAATTTCTCTGGTATTTTTTTATAAATAACCACAACCACTGAAGCAATACTAAATAGGGCTGTAACACTGATGCTGATTTAGCAGTCTGGCTTCTGATCTGAATTAAGTGGGGAGAGGGAGAAAGTGGTAGAATATCTTTTTCTTTAACAATGAGATCTTTCTTTTTTTGTATTCTTACCATAATCTGGTTTTCACAGAGATGATGGTTGGTTCATGGTTTTCAGCATTGACACCTGGTTCTTTGGAGTAAATTGTTCCAGCATCCACAATATTGTTTCTTCCATTCTTTCTGATCTCATAAACTTGAGAAAAGTCAGATCAAATTTGAGATGAAGATGAGTCCAAGCTTCTAGAACAGCAGTTTAATGACATATACATAGCCTGCACAGCCTGCCGCATGTCAGCCAAATCTCTGCCTGAAACTGTAACAATTTGTTGTGCTTGTGACCCGACCTGGTTTACCAAACTAAGAAATATTGACCATTTCTGTATAGGGGAGCTCTTATGATTCTGGATTGAGGTGAAGATATATGTTTGGAGGGAAACCCACGCATGTTAATTTAATTGCAGTTCTCCCCCAAACAAATGGGTGCACTAGATAATTAAGGCTTATTACTCTTCTGCTCAATAGCACCTCCCACACCAATGTCCAAGGGACCCCTGGTAGGGGCAGCTGTGACTCAGCAGGACAGAGATTTTCAGCCTGGTCTTAACAGCATGTAAGCAACAAGGTAGGGGGGAAAAGAACCTATGTGATGCTGTTATATTTGTTAACCTAATGCTGGTTACACCAACACAATTTTTTTTTGTATTTACTGGAACCACGAAGCGCATGTGAGTGCTGGGTTTTGGTTTGCATTCAGCTGAGTTTTCACGGCCAGGTCAAGCAGTGCTGTGGTGCACAGCCACCGAGGAAGCCCAGCTTGCCTTTGGCCTCACACCAGCTGCCAGGGGATCCAGGGGCTGGCTGCTGCCCCACAGAAAAGGGGCTCTGGCTCCGTGGCAGCCTTATTGCCACCCTGCGCCTTCCTCCCGGTGAGCCATGCTCAGAGATGGGTGATCTCCCCTTCAGAAATCTCTCTGCCTGTGGTGAAGGGCTGTGTTTTAAGGTGCTGTCAGTATTTAAAGGTGCTTTGTTTCATATAGGTCTGTCTTCTCTAAGGTTCAGAAGTCAGGCTACACTGCACTGTGGAAGGCAAACTCGTGCAGGTGACAGAGAAGGGTCTGGGTGCTGTGCAGTGAACCTCTCAGCCAGAAGGAAACCCCAGCAGGGCTTTCATGTTCGTGCTCATCTCATGTTGCATGCCAGTCATTTCATTACCCCCAGTTCTTCACCTTTAACTTAGCACCATGTGCTCCAGCTCCAGACGTACACAAGATCTTCAGTCTCTCTGACATGAGAAGAAAGGTGACTCAATCCCACAGCTTTCAATGTACAGGAAAAAGCAGCCTTTTCTCACTGCTGAGGGAAATCTGGGGAAGATTCTCAGGAGAGTCTCAGCTGTGGTTTGCTGGCAAGCATCAAACCTGGGAAAGGAGCTCTGTGGACAGGTGACTGTCAGGGAGGGTGATAGCACAAAGTGGAAGAAGGCAGAGGATGCTGCAGGGCAGGAGGGGGGTGGCTGCTCAGGATGACCCCTGTGGGTGCTGCAGGGATGGCTGTCCTTTCCCTGCCTGGGGATAACTTCCTACTTCAGGTGGAGGTAGGAGGAAAAACAAAGTGGAAAGTTTTGTAAGGAATCTTATTCAGTTTAAGCAAGTGAGCCACAAACCAGTTTTGAGAACTGGAAGGCAATGTTGAGGAGCCAAAATTTAGGTGCAAAGTTCAGGAACAGAAGAGGGTTTGAATTTCAGCCGAGGCCATGGTCAGGGACAAAAACATGTTGTTTAGAATGTTAAAATTTAGAGTAATTGCTATTATTTTAGGACCTGGAGAAGGCTTGTGATGTATTTGGTACTTTAGATAATTTGGTGCAGCCACTTGAAAAATTAAAGGTTTTGTTGAAGAGCAGAACTAGGCCAAAATTTGGACTTGCTGAGAGACTGAAAGTGCTCTGGATCACTACCAGTGTGTATTGGTCCTCAGCTGCCTGTGGTGATGGAGACAGAGAGTGGTTTATTTATATTGCTTTCCAATCTATGTGTTTGTCTGACTTTCTGACCTTTGCAAAGGGATTAGTTTGCAGCTGTGTGCCAGGTCTTGTCAATGCAGTGTGTGAGACATAAACTGTCCTTTAAGGGACCAGCTTTCAACTTGCCCCAGCTTCAGTGCTGCCCTCCAGCCTGTGCTTGTGTTAGAGAAATACGCAACCACATGACAGAGTGGAGTTAAAATCTTTAACAACTGGAGAAAATGTCAGCACCTGATGATTCATAAGAGCCTGCTGTTAGGTTTAAACTAGCAGGCATGTTTAAAAGGACCACAGCTCAGCCGTGAGTGTCACTGTCATGGCCTAAGGGGCTCTGCAACATCTTCCTCATCTGCAAACCTCTTCCTCAAGTGGCACTTGGCAGTGGGTGCCTGAGGTGAGCTGCAACCCAAAATCAGGCTGCTGTGGAGGAGCAACACAAGGCAGAATGGGAGGACACTTACACCCAAGCTCCCGCTTTGCTGGAGCCCTGGCCTGGCTGCATCCCTGCAGACCTGCCCAGGTACCTGGCTCCCCATGGTGCTGCCCCAGTGCAGTCCCACAGCTGCTGACAGCCTGCCCAAAAGGACCTGTCCATTCAATGACAATGCCTGAAATTTGGCTGTGACTTCATGTCCAGATGGTTAAAAAAGCTGAGTGACACTTCTGATCTTGGTAGATGGTGTTTGCAGATCTTTGGGCTAGACTTTTGGTTTCTGAATTCTAGTTACAGTAAGAAAAAGCAAAAAGCCCAAACCTACAGACACTCACTCTTAAAAAAAAATCAGCAATTTTAGAAATACTTTGCAAGTTACAACAGTCTGACATTATTTTAAAACTGAGGCGCCCCTTGATAACGTATCTCTGACCTTTCAGCATTTACAGATCTTACTGAAGCTCATGGGTGCCCTCTTCTCCTTCCAGTCAGAGGAACTGAGAAAACAGCTGACTGTGCCTTTTATTGTGACAACTGAAAAAGCTAGGTCTTGTAGACCAGACTAGTGATGGTGAGACCCTGGTGTGGATGTAACTTTGACATTGGCAGAGTTTGGTCATGGAATCAGCCACACTGAGCTCTAATTAATTTTTAAAGACATTTGGTGTTGGCATTGAAAAAAGTTTCCATCAGTAGGTGAACTGGGCACAAACACCAGATTTATCTGGTGATACTTCTGGATTTTTACAAGGGTCAAACTGCAGGAAGAAAGTAAGAGACAGGAGCTTAAATGTGGGTGGCAGAAAAATCAAACCATGGCTTGTGTGGCCAAGAGTGTTTCAGGGGCAGAAGGCTGGAGGCAAGCTGGGAGACAGTGCATGATGTATGTTCTTTGTTGAAAAATTTTATGTTAAATCTTGTCAGCTTTCCATAGGGGAGAACTCTCACTGGTTGGTTTGCTGGAGTGAGGCTGAAAGTGGTGGTAGTGAGTTCTGTCCTAAAAATCACCATGAACACATTTTTACATAATACCTCTGGTACTTGGTGCAGTTAGGAGACAGCAGAATATTTTTATTTGAAGGTAGAACATTTTTGCTTCTCTTTTTCTCCAGTCTGCAGTATTGAGCCAACACAGAGGCAATTCCCGCTGAGTTGGACTGAAATCTGCGAGTGATGACACTTGAAGCATTAGGCTGAGCTCTAAATGAATAATGGTGTAAGAGAGAGCAGGCATTTGCATTCTGGCATGAGCATGGAAAGGGAGCATGTGCTCGTTCTCACGCTGTCAGCATCCTTGCTGGGGAGGCTCTGGCTGCAGCATCAGCTTTGGTCCCTTTTTCTGTCTCTGTTTTGCCAGAAAACACCGGTGAAATGGTGACTAGCTGGCACAGAATTTGTTTGACAGAGATATATAAATAAAGGATGATCCAGCTGAATTCCCCAAGCTGAATTTCTAGTGCTGGAAGTCAAAAGAGAAGAAAGAACAGAAGGTTTTGCTGTGTAAATTTGGCAAATGTGGTTTAGAGTAATTTAGAGAAGTTTGTGACTCAAAACAAATCATGCTGTCTACTTTCAAGAGAAAGATTTAATTCTTAGGATATCTTTGGGTTTTTACTATTAAACCCTGAAGAGAATCAGGTTTTAAAGGTGATACTTTTTTCTAACAATTTTACTGTCTTTATTACACTTAGTGCTTGTTGTTACACTAAAAAAGAAACAACAAAAAAACCCTAAAAGAATCACACCACAGTTCAGATTTCGATATTTTATGCTGCCAAGTGATCTATGGTTTCAAGGCAATTACATCTCAGGGCCCGACTTTGCAGTGTGATCTCAGTACATTAGAGGGAGAGAGCTGGAAACATGCAGAGATCCCTGATTTTACTGGAACTGTTATGTGCTGGGCACACCTAAGACAATTCAGTGCAGTGGAAAAAGAAGGACAAAGATTTACAAGAATTCAGTGCAGTTATTTTGATGACTTTTCAGTGTCTCAGCAACTTTTTCAACTGCTGTAGGAACTGAAAGCAAGTCTTGCTTTCACTGGGTTGGAATTGCTTGCCTTTGGATACGACTTGCTGTAGTAGCAATGAAAAGGCACTGTCTGTAAAAGGTTCAAAGTGGAGGTATTAGGATCTTTTAAAAGAAATGGCATATTCCATTTTTTTTTTGGTACGATTCTATGAAATACCAAGAAAAATTATCCAGCCAGCGTCAACTCAAGCGAAGGGGAAACGAACCATGGTAACTTAACAAATAAACAGATCAAAGGTATCAGAAAAACACCACAATCGTCATTTTTTTTCCAGTAACACCAGGCAATTAGTAGATTAATACAGATACTAATGGTTGTTTGAACTCTCATTAACCTACAAGGGCAGTCATGTGTGGTCTCCTTTCCAGAGCTCAGATAGCATCTGGCATAATTATTGGCTGCATCTTTTTCAGTAATGAGTTGATTGGGGTGGCAGAGACGCTTAATAAGCATCTGTATGGTTTCATCTGCAGGATACAGATATCCAAGTACACAGAGAGCTGATCTGAGAGCCCAGATGTCTGAGCACCCTGCTGACCTTAGGGAGGTCAGACTGGTTCTTGCTGAGGGCAAGCCAGACGTTAAAATACTGAGTTGCTAGCTAGAGATGCCAGAAGCTCTTCAGGGACTGCTGAGGGACCCTAACTCATTTCTGTATTTGACACCACAATGGGGCATTGCTTGAGGTGGGAGAAGTTGTTTCCTTCAGACACTGCAACCTCCTTTCAGTGTGGCAAAATGCAGCTCTGAAATAGAGCTGCTGAGAGCACCTCCGGGAAACTGGAGAGGGACACTGAGCACTGGCACTGCTGTGCCAAAATGAAACTTGAGTTTCGTTTCAGTACATTGCACAAAAGATAAAATACATACATTTTTAATATATAGCTCATAGGACCAGACAAGCTGGTCTGTTAGCTTTAACAGGAATGTCACATGGGTTTACTTGAAGTCATTACATTTTTAAAAAGGGAAAACAGTGGGTTTGGATTGTGACCTTGATGTGGTGATCATGGGTATCCATGGTGTTTGCAGTTCCCAGAACTACAGCTGGACTTCACTCATGCACTGAACTGGGTGAATTCCATCTTGGTTGGAGTGAAGATTAACTGTGGAACGACATCTCTCACTCACAAGTGTGATTTTCCAGGTCTCAGAAATACAAAAATGGAATGAGTAGACTACAGCCTTAACACGAACAAAAAAGGCATTTCCCCCTAATTCTTTTAACATGGAAATCCAGCTGTCCTTGAAGCTGTTGTGCTTCAGTAAGGGGGTGGGAACCAGCTGATTTTTCACGAGGTGGGTGCCATGGAGCAGACTGCAAGGGGGCTGCACGGACGGGATTTCTCATGCCTCTGGAATATTCCTTGCCCCATAGAAAGCTGGCCACTGCATGTAGGTCCAGAACTGGGGCTTGAAAACCTGGCTAATGGAAGACTTGCAGAAGTGCCAAGCTGGGGTGAGGAGAAGATAAATAGCAGGCTGTGTTTGTTTCAAAACACCTGCATCGTGGGCAAGCTTCGAGACTTGTCATGAGGTCTGCAAGCGTGCCCTGCCTCCCCACAGCGCTGCCTTCCATGCTTAAAAGGAGTGAGTGCTGTGACCTTCAGTAGAGGCAGCGTGTACAAAGGACACTGGGCATGGTGTGGGAGGGCTGCCAGATGCTGGGGGAGGGTTTTTTTGCAGTGAAGCGTGTCAGGTGGTATAAATGAGACAACGTGGATGTCATCCTGGTGCCCCTTTGCAGATGTACAGCAGGTCTGACTCAGTTACTGAGTTCATTCCTGGGAGGATGAGTCCTTACCTTGGAGCAAAGGGTGCTGGAGAAAGCAGTGCCATTCCCAAGACCCCTTGGCAAGGCAGAAATGACAGTGATTAAAAAAAGAGTAAACTAAAAATTCACAGGTCCAGCATGAATTTGGCTGTGGTGAGCTCTCTGTCATGCCGTATGCTGCAGTGAGTACTGCCAGCATTTCTTTTTTAAAATTTATTTTAAAATGAAATAAATGAAAGCAAAACTTTTGACAGGGCCAAAGACAATGAATTGTACCACTCCAGGAACACAAAATCACCTTGCAGGGCCTGAACTACACCAGCTGCTTGGCTACTGCCCATCTGGTTCACCTTTTTGCTTCCCATGTTTCTGGCAGTAACTGGAGAGCCGTCTGTGCAGCAGGGGACCGTATCTCTCGCTTTCAGTCATTCTGACTTCCTCAGATGAAAGGCACTACATAAATGTGACTATTCTTAGTCTTTTCAGGTGTGCTTCAGTGCAAACACTTGCTTTAGTCTCTCTGTTGCCTGATGTTAAAAAGATAGAAGACTGTGCGTGAACCTGACGTACCCATGCAGAAGGGGAGAGTTTTATCTCTCTGGAGTTTTCGAGTTAACACGTTGAGGTTACAGAACTGTGAAAGCTCATTACATAGTGCCATTTTATGGCAATCAGTTCCTAGGAATTATTTTCCAAGGCAAATAGCTTTCTTGCCAGTAGAAAATAATTTATGTGTTCAGAAGCAGTACAAGAGCCTTCACCTAATGTTCTCCATAGTCTAATGTTACATAACTTAAAAAAATTGGTGGGTTTTGGTTTTGTTTTCTTCTGTTTCCTCCACACCTTTATGGGAGAAATAGTTTTAACTGTTTACAAAAGGAGTTTACAAAAGCAGCTGAAGAAAACCACAATGTGAGAAGCAGTGGCAAAGGGCACAACTTTTAAGAGTGCTGGGCAGGCACACACAGAGCAGCTTGGGGACACCTCCGGGGAGATAACCAAAACATTGCCTTGAGCAAGAAAAGGCGTCAAAGGGGTTTTGTGTGCCTCGTGTGATTTTTATTCCGGGAGCAGGTTTGTATCTCTGGCCTGCAGCCACCTTGGCCTGCCCGGGCAGCTGCTTCCCCTGACAGCAGGCTCAGCTCACCCTCTGTAACCACTCTGCTGTGGCATCCTCTCTTCATCATCCTCCGGGCCTTCCTCCCCCCTGCACACACAGCGAGCTGGAGAGCAATGGGAGCTGCTCCTCTTTTTGGTAACTGAGCCTTTGGCTGTTCTCTCCGGGCTCTGTATTTTGGCAGTGCCAGGAGAGCAGCCAGAACAGTGTGTGTGGCGTTTGTGTTTCTCTGCATGTTTAGCAAGCACACTAATTTGAAACCTAGCCAAGCCAGCTTTCCCATTTGTACTGTTGTGTAAATAACAGACAGGCAGGTTTCCTCCAGTTCGCTCAGGGCAAGCACATTTCTGCCCCTCTTTGCGAAGACAGTTCCTCGGGAAGTCCTTGGGACACTTTTTGGTGTGTGGCAGCCCAAGTCTCACCGTCCCCCTAGCTCCATAAAGGGGCTGCTCAAGCTGCTGTCGTTTGCCACTGAGGTGCTGAGCAGGTCCCTGCAGGCTCCCAGGGCAGGTGACAGTCACCTCCGGAGGTCTGGTCACAGAGCTCGTGGGCTCTGTTTTCCCCTGCTGGACCTGCCAGTTCCTCAGAGGACACCGCTCCTCTCCTTGTGTTTGGGGGGAAGGATGGAGAGCGTGCCCAAGACTGGGAGAAAACAATTAGTCTAAAGTGGAAAATGTTCTGAATGTGAGGGGGAAAACCTCAGCAAAACCACTTTTGATGAGCAGTCGATACCTCTGAGCAGCCTCGGTTTGTCTCTTATTTGCATGTGTTTTAGGCAGGCTAAATTGTGGTGTTGCAGAATAACCCTTGAGTGAAATACCACTGTGAGGTTTGGGGTGATGCCTCCCTGAAATTCAGTTTCAATCTTCCAGCCCATTTCAGCTGCTTTTCGTGATCTGGAGGCTGCCATAGGCAGTGAGATGGCTGCTCTTCTCACTTTGAAGTTTCCTGAACACTTGAAATTACCTGATATGACAAACTAGTAGAGTGACATTTATTAGGCTTTCTTTGTGGTTTTTCACCCTCCCATGGAAAACTGTCTGGTTTATATTTTTAACTAATGTGTTTAATCATAATGAAAAGATGTTGGACTGACTCCCCACGGCCTGTGCCCATCTGTGCTCACTGTGGCCCCTTGTGAGAAGGCAGAAGACTAACAGTGCTTGGATCTTGGCTTGGATGCTCCCTCAGATGCCTTCCCGCTCATAAATCGTGCATCATAAAAGCAGTATTATGAAGGCTATAAAAAGTTCATATATTATATCCTCTACTTGCCGTTAAACCAGTTGAATTTCTTTTTTTTGATGTCGTTGTTGTTGAAAATCTTTTAGAAGGGACTTCTCAGGCAATAGAACTTTTCAAAAAGTCCAGCACTATTTTGATGGTACTTTTATAGCATTAGCAATTAGTGGAATGTCACTGAGTTCTGTGCTCAAGCAGGCCTGGGAAATGAAGATGATATAACCCACCAGGCAAAGGGACAGGAAAAGACTTTGGGGAACAAATAATGTGTGTTTTTTTCTGCTGGGAGTTTTTGTTTGTTTGTTCTAATTGAGAGTTGGGTTTTTTCCCCATTTGTCCAAATTACTTTTTTGCTCTTCTGTCTTTCAATTGTGTGAGTCTATAAAATACAGCTTGGGGAATCACACTGATGGTTGAACAAATGCTAATAGTAGGATGTTGGAATAACCTGCCATTGATAAAAATGCCCTCAAGAAAAATCAGCCCTCTTCTATGTTGTGAAGACCTGTGGGGTTTGGCCCAGTTGGAGAAGTTTAATTGGATAAAAACAAAATTTTGTTTTGTGAATATTCTCACCTGTAGCCTGAAGCGGCCTTGTCCAGAAAAATTAGTGTTAAATACAGGCCCTCTGTAAGGTCCGTGGTAATTGTGCAATTGTGGTTTTGTTCAATTCACAGAAGAGGGCAGAACTGAAAATGTGATTTTTAAAGGCATTGTTTTTGGTGTTTCTTGTTAGCACTTGATTTTTTGTTTTTTTCCACTAGGACAGTGCTTCTTTGACTTTATAGTACAACTGAGGTAGTGGGAGGAGACCTGAGTATGTGAGGGGTTCACACTCACGTTCCCATCATTTTCCTGTGTATTAAGAATAACATCAAGAGAAAAGAAACCACTTGTGTTGCACTGAAGCTGTGTATCAGCTCAGGAAGATTTTCGGGTTTTTAAAACGTCAAATGTTTTTCAGTTGCATTCGCCATCAAAATTGCTGTTTATCTTCTCAAGCTGCATAAGGATTTTCATTGTTTTGTCCTGGTATAAAAATACAACCAACTGGAGATGCTCCAGAGTTAACAATGAATTTCACACAGGAGCCTGTGTGTAAAATCCTGATTTAGAAAGAACTGTATTCTGAGCTGCAGGTCAAAGACAGGACTTAAGTGTATTATTTAAATGTAAGTTCATATTGAAAAGCAGTGCATTGAAAGTAACACCTTCTTGCTCAAATGACCTGCGCTTTTTTGTGCTAAAAACTGAACTACTGTGACAGCCTGTAAAATCGACACAGCTGGGCTCTCTTCCTTCTTTCTCTTCATTTCATTTTCATTTAATTTCATTTCTCAAATTTCAAGCATGCTTAGAGAGGCTGCTCTCATTTACTTCTATAACTGGCAAAATTTAGACAAATGAAGTTATATATAAAAACACTTTAGGCCAACAAAGAAGTGGCACTGGTGGCAATAAAAGGGAAGAAAATAGTCCAGTTTAACTTCCAGATTTTGCAGTCTGGGTTTGCAGCCATGTACGACAGGAGCAGACTGAGCCTTGAGACCAGTGGCTCACAGTGGTTCCCACCACTGCCCATTATTGCGGCTGATTTTCATAGACTGACTTCTGTTTCCTTCATTGACACAATTACAATAATTTCTTCCTGTAAGTGAAGTCTCTCCCTGCTTGATTGTGCGGGGACTCTACCCCTGACTGAGCACTGACATGAGGGAATTTTGTCTCCCTGATCCAGGCAAATCAAGCTCTTCCCCAACCCTTGCAGACGGGAGTCCCCACACACTTTCCGTCTCTGCCTCCTGCATATGTGCTCTTATTCCCTTGAATATTAGAATATGACCTTTTCCAAGTGACAAATGAGTTAAAAGTCAAAGGTACTGCTTCATTAGCCATGACTTCAATAATCCTAGCCTTGTGGGATGGGTCACAGTTGCTGCTGCGGAGTAATTTTTAGGCAGCTAGTGTGGGTAGAGGAGAATTATATACTGCTGTCAAATTGGGAAATTAAAATGTATTTTCAAATCATGCACTTCACATGTACGGTTTATTTAGTAAAACATGTTCTTTCTCACACACACATTTTGTCTGCAAAGTAATGTGAAAGGTGCAAAGAAGAAAGGTTAACCCATATTGAAAATCTGTACGTTTCTGAGTGATCGAGGCAGTAACGAATAATGTTTAGAAAATCTACTGTTTTGGAAAACTCTTCCTCTTGCTCCTTTACAGAAAGCAGAGAAGATGATGATAAAAATCTTTCTTCGCCTCAGCCGTGGTCATAGTTTTAGTACTAAGAAGTTTTAAAATGTTCATATATTAGGCCCACTATAAGATATGTGCAGCTGCCTACTTGCACAGTCAATCATTTCTATGGAAATCAATGGACAGCAAATTGTATTTTCAAAACTGGACCACTTTCTTTTTCATTTGCCACAGAGAGAAGGTAATTTCTTTTCACATTTTTAATAAAGGGAATACCTGCCCCATAAACTTGACTATCAGCAGTCTTAGACTATTTTCACAGCTGTTTTAGAAAGGCAAAGGAAATTACTCTTTTTGTGAACGTGTTTCTGGCTACGAGCACCAACAATGCCCAGAAAAGGGTTCAAGATACTGTTGGCTTAAATTGCAACAAAGAAACCTTTAGATTAGATTCGGAGCCAAACTTGCAAACCACTTAGGGTGGTGAAAATGCAGAAGTGCTGACCTGAAGGGTTCAGGCAACCCCAGAAATGTTTTGAGAAGTGTACACTACAGGCTAGAAGGACTTCTCTAAGGAATGAGCTGGATAGAGCTGGTCCAGTCTTCCAGCTGGGAAAAAGGAGAGTATCAGTCATTCCCTGATCTTCTGTGATGCAGGTCTTGCATTTTTAATTCCCCTGCTCCAAGAAAGAATGAGAAGACAGGCAGAGGAATTTCATACATGTGTTATGTTACATCTTTGATAGAAATGCACTGATGTAGAAACACAGTTCAACACATTCAGTCTTTTTCTAAATCTCGTATTTGAATGGGTTCTTTTGATTTTCATGGGCAAAACCTGTTTTAACATTGCAGGAGAAAACCATGATAATTCCTCAACAAAGGTAATTAGGAAAGTTTGTTGCTCAGGAGTTGCTGGTATCCGAGGTACTCCCTTGGATTTCTATTCTGGGCAGCATGTCCTCCATGAAAGAGCAAAAACTGCTGTCCCTCGTAGCAGCCCTGAGCAGTCTGTAATGCTTACAGGAGAGAGGATTCACTGCTGGCCCAGGCTGGCCAAGCTGCCCAAAGCAGAGGAGCTCCAACAGTGACCTTCTGCAGAGTCAGACTTTTGGCTGGATACTGCCTTTTAACTGCTAAGATACCTTCTAAGTTAGAGAGGTTATGAATACTTATTTCTGTATTTGCTCTTAGCAACACCTTTCTGATCACATATGTAAAAGGAAAACTGGTGCAGCTATGACAAAAGCTGATGTTAAATGGCATTCTCGTGATCTGGTTAGTTTTCATCTGGCAATCCTTTCACATTTTTTAGATACTGTCAAGGCTAATGCTTCTTTTGGTGTCAGTCTGTCACTTTGCTAATGCTGGTTCCTTAATCTAACTTTTTTTCTCCTTCCCCTTTAAAGGGAAGAAAAATATGGAACAGGTTTGCCTTCACTGGAAGAACATTGTCCTTCTCCCTATGGCACTGTCCCTGCCATGTCGGTGTCCTAGCATGGGGCATTCTTCCACTGCTGGCAGTCCCATCACATGGCAGAAGGCTTAAAGAAAGGACACAGTTCAATAACCCTTTTCAGGCGTGTTTTCTCACAGAATTCCTTTGCAGCAAAATAGTAGAAGATGGCATCGAGGCAGCAGCTCAGGTTGGCTATTGCCATCGACACCTGGAGGAACAGGCTGATGCCCTGTTTCAGGCTGCAGTCCTCGATCACGTGCTGCCTCACCAGGCACTGGAGGCAGATCCCCATGTGGACGGGCGTGAAGCACACCAAAAACACCACGAGATTGATGACGATTACTCGTAAGGAACCCCTTTCTTCTACATTCTTTTTGGCTTGACTTTTGTGATTCAGAAGAATCCAGATGGTTTGAGCAGAGCAGAAAACCATCACTGCAAGTGGGATCAGAAATCCAAATATTTCCAGAGAAACAATGAAGGGGACACTCCACATCTGCACTGACATGTTGTGGAAGCATTTAATATGACCCTTCTTGTGAAACACAAATATCGGGGTGCTGCAGATCCAAGCCACTGCCCAGATGAAGCAGCAAATCAAGACAGCCCACCTGGGGGATTGGTTAGCTCGACCTTGGAAGGGGTGCTTTATGCAGATGTACCTGTCGACAGTGATGCAGACAATGATGAAGATGCTGGTGTAGGTGTTGACGTAGTAGGGAGCCTGTATGAAGGAGCACAGCAGCCCGGGCACCTCGCTGTCGGAGGAGTACATCTTCAGCGGCAGCGAGAGGAGCAGCAGCACGTCGGCCAGTGCCAGGCTGATCATGTACACGGAGGTTTTGGTCTGCTTTCTCCAAAAGCAGCAGAACACAGACAGGGCCAGGGTGTTGAGAACCAGCCCGAGGATGAAGGTGGGGATGGAGATCCCCAGCTGCACTCTCCGTGCCAAGTGGTCAATGGCTGTAAAATTGCAATTCCCGCTGTTGTTGGTCATTTCTCCCCTGAAATGACAAAGAGAGCAGGTTGGAAATGTGTAAGACTCACAGTTAATGCTGTGATAAAGCCAAACCAAGATACTTTCAAACAAAATTCTACATTCCTTTGGTTTTGAGCTGGACACTTAGTCAGCCTTTGTCTATTATGGAAAGTGAAACCTTTCAAGCACAGAGCTTTCTATTCCCAATTTGAGTGGTTTGATATGTTACAAGGGAGTCTGATTCTCAGGGGAAAGTAGTCAGCATCCACTCATCACCATCCCATATAAGATAATCCCATTCAGATATTGAAGAGACTGACTCCTTCAAACACACATTTTCAAAAACTCTAAAGACTACCGGCCATCTCTAATAATTTGTACACCTGTTGAAATTTCCCTAACACTTAGGCTTAGTTTTGTTGCTACACAGAAATCAATGAAATTATTATTCCATATTAAGGCATGTTGATCTGATAGCTGGGATTTTACTCTTATATCTGAATCCCCATGCATCAGTAGCTTTTGCTGATGTGCTTTTACTGCACCCACATTTTTATGATATTTTAGTTTCATACAGTGCTTATATCTAATGCAGTATTTTAAAAGGTTAAGTTAAGAAGACTGATCTTTTATCTAGATGCAAAATGAGTAAGCGTGTCTTTTCAGTTGTGTTTAACTTTCAGCATTGCTTAAATTTGGGGTTTGCTCTTTAAATTTTAAGTGATTATCTTAGATAATCCAGAAAAGACTATCAGGTGGAAGCCATGACATCTTCATAATGCAATTCTTAAAAAAAAATTATTTTGTCTTGAATAAATGTTATCACTGTTCTTAAAAATATATGTATGCTTTAACAAACTGTGCCTTAAAAGTGGTTTTTTATAACCTCTTTAAACCAAAAACACAAAAAGTCCTAATGAAGCAGAATAAATTAGTAGTTAAAGTTCCCAGTCCAGTTCATCCAACCAAGTAGCTCAAAAGAAATTTTAGGAGTAAATAAAGATGTTTTAAGAGGAGTTTGATCAAGGGAAGAATCTTTGCTTTGGAGGATGAAACGTGACAGCTCCTAAGCACTGCCAAATGCAGCCAAATTTTGCTAAAGAAATGAAAAACCAATTAGTGAAAGTTGTTTTTTTGTTGGTTTTTTTTTTTTTTTGCGTGGCTAAAATAAAATACTAAAAAAACTAGAGAAACAGGTAACAAATAGATCTGCTAAAAGTTAACTGAGGAGATAGCCTTGCATTTTGCTGACTCTTATACAACAAATTTCATAGGTATGCTGACATTATGCTGGATGTCAGAGGTGGGATGACTTTGTGGGAATCTGTGAGTAATAATGGAAATAACTGTATCTGAACACAGAATGCACTCAGAGCTTAACATGCTCATATTAGTGAAACAGTTATTTTCCAGCTCAGACTATAGAAAGAACAGGCACATAAAGCTGAAGATCCAACCCAGTAATTGTTATGAAGTATGGATGTTATTAGTGTGGCTGGGAAAAGTTCAGTCTAGTCTATCCGTTGAAGGAAAGAGTGTCAAATGTGATTAAAGCAATCCTGTAACTGTTGAGTCTAAGCTTCACACAGATTTTTAAGGAAAACTGCTAAATAAGTCTTCAATAGCTCTTACCAGACCCTTATCTTTGATGAAGTACCTGCTTTTTCGTATAAGGGAAAGGCTGAGGATTTTAGGCACTTGCATTTCAGCAAAGTGTACTAGAAACAAGTGAAGAGCACTAGAAAAACCAGGGTTTAGAACAAGGGCTGTTCAGTAGGTGGGGAATGGTTGCCTGAAAGCTGATGAGGACTACAAACAGACTGTGGGGTTAGGGAGGGGATGCACAAACTCATCGAGACTGTCCTTGGCTGTGTTCCCCCAGTGACCCCGCTGCAGGAGCGGGGGTGACTGTCAGCCACAGGGCACCACTGGCACCTGCAGAGAGATGGACAGAGCCACCTGAGCTGGGCTGTCACAGCCTTGTGAACCTAGGAAACAGCAAAAGGAAAGCTTGATGTTATCAATAGACTTATCTGTCAGAAACGAGAGCAAAGAGAAAAGCTTGGTTTGGTCACCAAGAGGAGGTTAAATCAGTCCATTTGACCAAACATATGTGGCAGCTACTTAGAAAATCATGTGTTTGTGGTATGTGAGAAAATCACAGAACAGGGAGCTGAGCTGGTGCCGTGTGTACAGAGGATCATTGCAGGCAGATGCTGCTGTCACCGGGGGCAGGACAGGGGAGGGGACACGGGAACACGAGCTTTGGTGTGAGCATGGGTGTCCTGTGACCACGGGCGCCCATCTACCTGGGGAAAAAATCAGGTGACACGAAACATTTTGGGGTAGTGACAAAACCTGTCAATCCAGCACTTTGTGTACTTTGTAAATCTATCAGAATACTGTGCACGATGACTCTTAAAAGCCTGAGGTTTGGTGCTACTTTTATCATATTACGGGCTCATGAATGCATTTTCTTTAGAAATCATTGGTACCAAATTACATATAGCATTATTCCAGAAAATTATTAATTTCAAGAAAAGACAACCTTTAAATTGATAATTGTCAAATTGATTGTCAAAAACATGGTGGTTTTTATCATTTTAGTCTCTCAAATTTAAAATTCTCATCTTGAGTAATCCATGGGCATTGTTTGCAACTGTTCCAGACTAAGTAATGTTTGCTCAGAGTTACCTGAAGAATCGTTTTCATTGACAAATAACCTTGTAGTCATTTCATAAGCATCATCTTTACTGCATTGTCCAAATTATTAGTAAAAAAACTGATAATACTCATCCTGAAAGATACTGAACTGTACCAGAGACGTCTTTCCTATATAGTAGACACTGATTAGTATCTCGGTGGGTACTCACTAATCATGTAGAAGTTTCATACTGATCATGTTTCCTTTGCTTATGAGAATTTCTTTAGAGGTAGTGTGTGAAACTTGTTTCCCCCTCCTCCACCCCATCTCCCATTGCTGACAGTGTCACAGAGGAAGTCAAATTACTTCTGTTTCAGTCATTCTCAGATTAATCTGTGCAGATTTTTACTTACCACTGAGTTGAGTTCTGTATGCTTGCAAGCAGATTCAGTGGTGGGTGATTCCAATATTTCTTTCAACTAAAGCCAGGATTAGGGATCTCGTTTTCCCAACGCCTTCCTTTCCACCTTCTTAAAGAGGTACCACGTTTGCTCTTTTCCAGTCTTCTGAGGAAAATTTCTCTGTCCTCAACAAGTGTTTTGAAGGAATCCCCTGCGGCTTTAGGATTGTTTCAGACAACTCCTAGAAACCAAAAGATAATACAAGAACTTGTAATTAACAGTACTCGAGAGAGTGTTGGTCCAGCCTCTGTGTCATCACTGCTCCATTTGTCCTCAGTTTCTTCTGCTGAGGATTTTCCGCTTCCTATGAACTCATTAAACATTAAGTGGGTTTACCCATGGCAGGAGCTTGTGGTTTAGAGAGCAGCAAAGGTGTTCTGACCTAGGAAATGAACAGCAAGGTTTTACAGTAATAGCTCCACTAGGTTTTTTGCAGTACAGCAGAATTCATGAGTGGTTTCCTCTTTGCAGCTTCGATCCGAGGTCACCTGGCTCTAGTTGGGATTCACACAAATCTGTATGAGAGCACAGATTAGGGATGTTACATTAAGGGTATTCTTATCCATCAAAGCTTCATTGGCAAAACCATCTTTTGTTTATATCTATTTCCTAGAACGTTATTCACACTAGATATAAGTTATTCTCTCGTGGATGTACTTGAGAAGAGTAAGGTGGCTTAGTGCAATGAAGAGCAGCAGGTCCCACAACTGCCATATAGTTCATCTGTAGCTGGATAATTTCTTACCATTTTTTTCCTAAGTATTTTGATTACAACAGAATAGATTTATATTTATCACTAAAGCAGAAATCTTTCTTTCTGCTCTAAGCTATGCAACACTACTTTTGATTTTATTGTTTGAACTTTATAAGTAATAATCATCTAACCAGCTTAAAAATACTGTCTACAATCAATGCAGCTATTAAATTGTTGGAAAGATAGAAGTCAATAACTAAAATAGGAATTACTTTACCTGAGCCCCAGCAAGCAGATCAGCAGCATTGCTTCAGTCCAGGTTGTTCTACAGAGCATGAGAGCGTTTTCTTACAGACCGTGCCTTACGCCTCATTCTAAGCAGCATAACCAACCACATCCTTCTTTTTTTCTCTTTTTTTTCCCTGTCTCAAAATACACTCTGTGCTTACTTACATAGGCAAGTGAAGGTGGAAAAAGTGTAAAGATTTGAATCCTCAGCTGTTTTCAGTCAGTAGACAAAACAGGGTGGGAAGCAATTAGTCTCTGAAGTCAGCGGGTTCGGCCTGGCCTTTACCTGGTGTGATGCAGATGAGAGCTATGGTGAGCTTGTGGTGGCTACCTCCAAATTTCCAATTATTCCTTGAGCTGGGGAGGGGCTGGAAAGTGGAAAGTTGTAGGAGAGAATGTAATAAAAATAGGGTTTCTTCCCCCAGTTTCTGCTCCATTTGCATACTGGAGATCAGTAGTTAAGCACTCAGAGGCTTCTGAGAGATACAGCTACTTACACACACGCAGCTGTTAAACTATTTCAGGGGTATGTGCTGGTTTTAGCCCGTTCAGGTGTATGATTCATAACTGCAAGCTGGCAAAAAAATGTTTTTCTGTGGGAGGACTGAGGTAGATGGAGCAGCAAACTAGTGCCTTATATTTGAGTCACACAGTAGCCAAAACCACTTTTCTTGAGATGAGCTTCCAAGGCTTTCTGGAACCTCTCTGGCTGAAGTGTGAAACTCACTTGCTAGTGCTGACAGCCCCTCTCCTGACTTGTGGACACACTGCAACCCTTTGCAGAAAAACAGAGGAAGAAATCCAGCTCTACATGACAGTTTACAAATTGCAGCCTGGCTTTGAAGGTAATTTCATCTTTCTGCAGAAAAAGTAGCATCAGCATTCATACCACAGAACTAGGAGAAGAAAAAAACCTGCAATTTTCTTCCTGTTTCATCTAAAAATGGGATTTGAAAAAAAAAAAACAAAACAAAAAGCAGAACCCCAAACAAAGCTTAGGTAAACCTCCTCAGAAAATTGTGTGGCAGAGGAAACGAAGGCAATATGATTCATCGCATTTGGGAAACACATTCTGGAATTGGGAGGTTTCAAGGGCTTTTCAACTTCTGTCTTCCCAGAACTGTGGTCTAGCCCCAAATCAGCAAGAGACTGAAATAAATCTGGAATCACAGAAAGAAACATAAGACTGCAACTAAATATTAGCAGAAAACAAATACCCTACAATTCTGAGTGACTTTTGAAGTCACTGTTATTCTGTGTCATGTTGCAGCTGAAATGGGGTTGCTTCTTTAATCTTCTCGCCACAGGCATACTCCAGACTTAGCTTAAAAACGAATTTTAATACTTTGTGTTGTCTTCACTCCCAGCACTAGATTCATTCCTTGTGGCTCTGTGAACTTCCCACATAGTATCACGTGATGCATCAGACCTAGACAAAAAGTCAGTATTTCTGCACACATCAACTGCATGTTTGCTAAGCTGGCAATTTTTTTGTGATACATGTGGGTTCATTGCTCGTAGGTGAGCATGTAATTTGTTGGAGTGCACATAAATCTTCCTTTTGCAGGTTGGCCTTTGTGGCTTAAATGAGGACAACTTCCATCTAGAGCATATTTAATGAGGGCAAGTTGTGAATGACTCAGTCCCAGGCTGGCAGATACATTATTGGCTGAGAAATTAGGGCTTGTTTCTCTCAGTCCTTGGTGATTGCTTTTGAAGTTTCTCAGGTGCTATACATGAATATGCTCAGCAGGAATTATTTCAGTGAATCCTTTGTGCTCCAGTGCCTTATCACCCAGCACTGCTGTTGATAATGCTGTATTTTGGGGATCCAGGTGGCTGCATGGCTCTGAGGTTTTCAACGGGAAGGAGAAGGCCTTCAGGTTTTTTTTTTTTAATTAACCACTAAAATGTTCTGAGTGTGTATTTTTTGTGCTACCTAGAGAGAGGAATCTTAACAACTTTATCTGCTTCCCAGTACTGTGTTCCAGTTAGCAAATGAATAGTGGCTGGAGGAACCATAATCCAGACCAAAAAATTCATGTTTATAGCAAAGATGAGTAGGGTTGGTTGGTTGGTTTTTTAGTTTGCTGAACTTTCTCTGCTTTTTATCCTCTTGGTGCCATAAGTGCTGCTCTTGCTAAGTCAGGCACCAGCATTTGCCGTTTTCAAGGAATCAAAATCTCTTTCAGAGGAAACATGTTCATACAGTGCAAAACCACATTCATTTGCATAACACCAGCATGAATCCTTCTGCTCTTTTTAAGTGGAAAATAGATCATAGCAGCTTTGAGGTCCAGCTTTCACAAATGTCTAAATTATGAATTTGCTTGTACTTAATGGCCAGAACGGAATGAGTTGAGCCTCAGACCTAGAATTAGGATGCTCAAATGCAAATTAATCAAAATTCAAAGGAAGGGTCCAATGTGTTTCCGGGCCATTCTGAAGGAATATGTGATTTGTTCTCCCAGACAGTTGTAAAATATCATCTCAGATAACAAGACTTAATCATCCAAAGTGAAATTAATCAGGAAAAGACATTGCTCAGCAGAGAACTAGGAGGTGAGTAACAAACTGTCCTTGTCCTTGTGAAGAGTGCTGGATGCAGTGAGGAATCAGAAAGCTGATGAACTTAGACACCTGAGTCTAAGGTGTCTTTTATGCTGTGCTGTGAATGGTTTCTGATATTTTGGTGTGTTTTTAAAGGTTTCAAAGACTGGATGGCCATAGTGAGTTAGGCTAACAAGTCTTGTTCTGAGCAGCCTACCACAGCTTGCTACCCCAAAAGGGATTTGCTGCCTTTTTTAAAGAAGGGAGATCCTGGAGACTTTATCTAACTCCAGCTGAGCAGCAGAAAAACCCTGGAAAGGAAAACTATGCCAATAGCTCGTGATGCTCTCACCTACCTGAAGATGTACTGTGATGCTCTTTCTGTCTAAAGAACAAGTAAATAAAAGAACAAGCTTAGTTTTCATTGGTGGCTTAAAAATTGTTGTTTGTTCTTGGGTTGGAGCACAGTGTTTTGTTTCTCTGGAAAAAACCTTCCACTTCAGACTAGTGCCCTTTGGGTTGCTCAGCAGCCTCTTCCTCATCATCATAAGCAGTCAAAGGCTGGCAAACAGCGAGTTATCTTAACTGTGCAGCTGTGAGCTTTGAATAGCTAAGGGGTTGTGGTTTTTCTCATGGAGCCAGTTTTTTGAGTTCAGGAGACTGCAAAACTTGAAACCAGAAAACCTGGGAACTGCTGTATTTTATAGGGAACAGCTGCACTCGGCCTCTTCAAGACGAGGCAAAGACTTAAAGGCAGCCCAGATTAAGCAAATGTGGTGTAGTATAGTTTTTTTGGAGCAGGCCAGCTATGAGGGTGGATTTGTTTTTACAATTGAGAAACCTTACAAAGGCTTGTCAGGGTTGTGTGACAAGAGGAAAGGAACTGGGCAGTCCGGTGAGCACCCAGTCTGACACTAACATAGTTGAATGAGCAAAATCATGGGAGTAACACTTTGAAATATGGAATATCTTCAGCTGTGTCTGACTCAGAAGTTCACCATCAGAACACCAAGCATGCAGGGTGCCATCTCCTTACTGACTTCAGATACCCACAGTCTACAGCTGATGTTCTCACTTTCCACAGTTCAGTTTGGTCTTCCAGAGCCAAAAAGGCCAGTTAGACATGGCCAGTGCCAGCCAGGTGCCAGTGAGGACAGGTGCTTCATGGCCAGTCCATTCCTCCTCTAGGCAGGGGCAGAATAGCTGGTGTGTGGCCAAAAGCAGTTCTGGTTGTGGGCTTAGCAATAGGCTATACATTTTTCTTGGGTATTTGTCAGAAGGAGCAGCCAGTCAAGCTGCAAGTTCAGCTTTAGTGAAACTGTGTAAGAATAGACACAGAGCTTCCTGAGCTTTGCAGTCTGCCCGCCGAGGTTCACCAGCTCACCCATCTGTGCCAGCTGGCAGCTCAGGGGGCTCTGGGGTTGTTTGGCAGAGCTGGGCTGGTGCTGGTGAAGGTGCCATGCTCACCGAGCCGTGGCACTGCCAGGGGAAACGGTAGGTGTGCACAAACCCAAGGCTTCAAATGAAACTGCCAGTTAATTTCACAATCAACCAGTCGAATTAGCTAATGGTTAGGAGTGGTGTGAATACAAACCCAGCACCTGTGCAGACCACACGGCTCCTAGCAGGCCTCCTGAGCACCCAGGCTTCTGTGGGAGCAGTTACACAGGCCCTGCCTTACCACTCCAGTGCCAGTGTGTGGTTATGGCACACTATTTGTGCAATACTGTGTCTTTCCTGATCAGATCACAGTCATGTAATGCTCACTCATCTTCACCATATAAACTCTGGTAAGTGATGTTATCTAGAATTTTTCCCATAGAAAACATTTTCTTCTCAGCCTTTGCGGTGCACTAGGTAACGAAACACAAAATGAAAATTATTTCCTTTGCGTTTTCATTCCACCATGTATTACCTGAGCACCGTAGACTGGACCATCAGTACCAGTCACCAGCCATCACTGCAGGCTGGCACAGAGGGATGCCAGTGCAGGAAAGCAGCAGCAGCTGCAGTGCACACTTGTGCCTTGCACAGTCATTCCTGTACTTCCCGCAGACAGCCCGGCACCAGGGCTAGGAGCTGCCTCGTCTGCAGGGTTTATGCACTCTTGATCCTACGAATTTCTGAAAGACTCAGTTCTGTTGAATGGCTTGGTCTGAAAAGGAGCTGACTTGTATGGAAACTACATTTTTTTCCATTATCTTTAGCTTGTCTTCATCCACCCCTCCTCAGTGTAGGGACTGGCTTTTCTGGAAAGAAAGCCCTATTCACTCAAGCCTATAACTGCAACGGATAAGCATCAAATGAAGATCATGGACCGGCTTAAAAGGAACATTTTCCAGATGTGAGAAGTGCCCTGTTTCATTAATGCATGTCAGCTTTGCACTCGGGACCTTTCCCATTTTAGCTCACATGCTGCCAAGCACATATGGCTGTTTTAAGAGCAGTGCACCAATAAGGCACCTCTCAAAGCATGTCTCAAAGGATTGCAGAGAAGCGGGACAGTTCTGGCTCCTTGCAGCATGGCCAAAATGGTTTCTGTCCCGGGGACGAGGCTGTTTGAGCTGCCAGCTGAGGATTGTTTCTCACCCTGGTTTTGTCTCACCTGGGCGATGGCACTTACCACACCCATGGCTCTCCTGTTTGCCTGGCTTGGTTTTCCTTGTGGTTTCTGCAGACAATGGCACTCCTCCATCACAGCCCAAGTGTACTGCTGGGTGTGCCTGTCGGTGTCCAGCCCGTGTCCCCTAACCCGGCACTGAGATCTGAGTGTGTGAGAACCGCTGTCAACATCGCTGCTGTCCCAAGTGCCCAGACAGGTCCCACCAAAGTTCCAGTTTGAACCACTGAGTGACTTATCATGGCGATGCAGCGAGTGTGGCTGAGAAATAAGGAAAAATGGTTCAAGAAAATGCTGGGAGGGATCCCCACATCTTCTTCGGCGTCTCAGTTTTGAGTGGTGCCGGTGCTGGCGGAGGAACTGCTGCTCCACAGTGCCATCTTTGGGTAGTTCATGCCTGTGTTGGGCAAGAGGCATCGGAGTGGAACTTGACTTCTCCTTTGTGTGGTGCTCCCTCTTCCCATGCGTATATTTGAAAAAATACGTGTCTATGTATTAGTGTGTGCATCAATATCATAATGACTTATTAACAGTTGTTACATTGCACATGTGGGGTACTGTATGAGCTACGTTTTGTTCTCATCTCTCCTAATCTGTCCTGGCTGAACAACTTTTACTTCAGTAAGATACCCAGTCTTTTAGACCTTAGAGAGAACTTTGGTTTATGCTGCTGAAGAAAATGTGCCTTTGTGAAGACATGACTTTGTCTGTCCTCCTTTGGAAAGGGCAACTGAGAAAACTTCCTTATTTATTCCACTGCAGAAGTGGTCTGTTCCCTGAAGAGAATTGGCCATCCTTGAATCTGGCATCTGAAGAGAATAGTGATGGGGGTAAGTTCAATCAATTGTAGCTGGTTTCTCCTATGCATGTAGGCTATCTGCCCTTTCTATCAGCATAGGATTAATATTTAAAATGTAACCTAATTATCTTGGTCTCAGGGTCTTGGATGCTGCAGTACATGGGGATGCTGCAATGTGCTGCCAGCCCAGCTTGCTCCCCAGGGAGAAAAGTGCTCTGGCTTGTTTCTCTGAGAGTGGAATTCATCCTCCTTTGTGTGCAGAGAGGTTGTGGTGTTTGAGCCTAATGGTGGTGAGATACTTAATTCCTTCTGATGTGTAATGTTAGTCCAGCTGTGTCGATATGGCTGGCTTTGTTCTGGCTGCCTGGCATAGCCCAGTGTCTTCACACACGAGTTTGACAGAGTGGCTTTGGACATAAAAACTGCACTTCATTTGCATATAATCATACCACTTACATTGATAATCATCAGCTTTGCACTTCAAACCGAGTGCTAGACATTTATTTGAAATGCTGGAAAGTTCTCTTCCCTTTAGCACAGGTGTATTCCTATAAATAGCCTGTAGAGAAAAGCCTCATAACATAAAAGGGCTCAAAGAAGCAATTTGCAGGAAAGTGAAAAACCTCAAACAGATGAAAACCTCTAGAATGAACTACAGCTAGAGTGGCAGAAACTAGCACATAAGCAGTGCAAACTTCTTTTTTCTTAAACAAAGAGAAAAGTTAAGATTTCCAAAAAAATTTCAAGGGACGGAAGTTTTGGTTACTGAAATATTAGCCTGAGACAACAACTTTTGAATTTCAGTTGACACAGCCTCCAAAAGACCCGTCACTTATTTGAAGTCCAGAGTGGTCCAGCCTGCCTGCAGACACAGGGAATGTGTGTGTGTCTGTCTGTGGCAGCCAGGACGCTCTGCACTTTAAAAATGCACTTTTATCACTTTGCATCCAGCTGGGGTGTGTTGGTCTGTGCCAGGGGAGGAGGCTGGACACCAGCACAGCTGCCCTCCAGGATGGCTCTTGACATATGTCATGTAGGGGTGTGCTGTGCTGGGGTGTCATGGGATTGGGGGCCTTGGGGGAGTCAGGTAGAGGCCCTGAATGTGTGCTGGCCAGCCAGCTCTCTCCAGGATGGATTGCCTTCATTTCTTGTGCTACAAATCAGGATTGTCCTAAGAGACTGAATGCCTCCTCTCTTTGGGATAGGATGAAGGTGTGTGAGCAGCCTCTGCTAAAAAACCCATCGTGCTGTTATATTAGGCTGCTCTGAATAAACCCCGTTTCTGCCTTTGTTGGGTGGGAAGGGTGATTGCTGAGACCAGGGTGGTTGTAGAGAGATTGTACCGAGGTGGCCAAGAAATTTGTGAAGGTAGGAATTAAATGGTATGACTGCCTTGAAGTCTTGTGCTTCTGGACTCTTGCCTGACCCCAGAAAACACCTTACACACATGCACCAAGTGTGACCTGTTTTGTTCCTTGCAAACAGGGGCTCTGGCTGGGATGCTGGCCTTAAATTTCCAGGGCCAGAGGAAAATCATTTCACTGAGCCTAAACCTCCACTCAGGATTGTTCTGGAGCACCCAGGCAAACAACGACAGCTGGCCAGTTGTGCGGATATTTCTCCAATTCCACCCTAAATCTGCGGTATTCCTCAATCAGCAAGCCTGACGAATCCCAGCGCTGGTGCCTGGAGCACTCCTGCCCCCTTCTCCAGTGCCCTTGGTGGCTGCACAGCTGTTCCTCTTACACCTTCTCACCCCGCTCTTCTCCGGCCACAACTACAACTGCACAATAACCTTCTTCTTTCTTCTCAAATCTCTTATCCCAGAGGCGTTACCACCATTTCTAACTGCCCCAGCCTTGGCCAGAGGCACGTCTGTCTTTGGAGCTGCCAGGGTGTTGTAAGGCACTCAAATTCTGTCAGGATGCCCCAGCCAAGTTATGCTCAGCTACCTCATCGGAGACCTGAAGAATTCGTCGAAGCTACAGAAAAGTAAACTGTTCTAAATTGGGAAAGTAGCTGTTGGAAGACGGGATAACAAAACGGCAAGAAAGTAGATAAAAAGAAGGACTAGACTAGAAGGACTTGGACTAGAACCAACCAGGTTCTCTGAGAGGTGCATGCAGAGCATGGACAGCACAGAAATCCAATCAGATCTGTGATCGTGTGAGCTACAGCTGCAGAAATGTACAAAAACAGTGTCATGTAAACAATAAACGGCTCTTGCGAAATCACATTGGTTCGTGGTACAAGGGTCCCGAGCTCTCGCACCAGGGATTGGCTCTGCTGGACATGGAGGAAGCTCCCGGCAGCTGCTGCCAGAGGCCACCCCTGCAGCCCCGCTGCTGCCAAAGCTTGGCCGTGCACACCCAACACTTCAGCTGCTGAGGGACTCAAAACCCGCCTGGGTCCGGTCGCAGCTCAGGCCTCTGGGTGTGGGGTGCTCCAGGCAGAGCCCCAGTGCTGCCCGGGGATGGAGCTGCAGGCTGCAGAACGATGGGACTGTTAAAAACGAAGTCCAGTCACCTGCTAAATTTAAAGGTTTTTAATAAAGAAGAACAATAATGGACAAAAGATAGAGCAAAAGGATTACAGCATCCAGGTGATGCTGGGTACCCTTGGCACAGAACCAAGAGCACAACTGCCCTAGTGAGACACTTTCTTTATATACATTTGTATTGCATCAGCCTGTTACATAGTCATAGGCAAATACGTATATTCATACTTCTTCTNTTGTCCTTGGGGTTTGGAGTTATTACTTCCTAAGGCTGAAGTCATCACATCTGTGCTTAGCTAGTTAAGCTTGTAGTTTGTTAGTAGCATTTCAACATATCTTTGGTTAGCTATTTTTCAACTATTTCTAGGGTAGAACAAAAGAAAAAGCATTTAATAATGGTTACATTTCTACAACACAAGGGTTAATATTATACACATAACATTTATTATTTGCGAAAAGCCAACACTATAATATGTATTTATAACAGGACGGAGCTGCGGAGCGCTGCTCCGGGCACGCTGCGGAGCGTTCGGGGGCTGCCCGGTGCCGAGCAGCAGAGGGCAGCCGCAGCCTGAGGAATGCGGAATCCTTGCTCCTTGTTAAACACAAAGGCGCGATGTGCTCGCTTCAGCCCCACGGAGCTGTCCTGTCCTGCATGAGGTGTCGTGTCCCTCTCATCCCGGGCAGGGGTGGGTGAAAGCACCGGCTTTTGCAGCCAGTGCGAGGGGGCTCTGCCTTCATGTTGCCTTTTGTAGATCTCTGACAACTTGCAGTCAAGAAACTGGTGAAAAAAATAAGAGTTTTTGCATAGAAACCAGTAGTATTTCCAGATATTTGTGTAGGCTGTCCACTAACAGGGACTAGAGTAATTCATAATGGTATAAAGAAAATGGCTCTAATTTATGACTGTATGAACAGACTCTTTTAGAATTATATTTCCCTATATTAGTATAAACATCATGAAAAGTGCTTCTCTGTTTGTGGTCACCTAACCTAAGGCTTACCTCCGTATCCAATGTGATTAGTTATTTCATGAATGAGAGAGTCTACAAGACAGTGGAAGCAAAATTAGTATTTCAAATGGTATTGACAAGTTGGGTAAATGATTTGGAAAAAAAGAAATTCAGTAGGTCAGAAAGGCACATGCAAAGTTTTACACATAAATAGGAATAGTTGTGAGCACAAATGTGAGATATGGGTGAGTTTGATATGCTGCACGTCTGAAAATGGGGATCTGCAGCTTAGATTGTAAATGGGGCATGACTGGAAATGAAATAGAAGATGATGCCGTTGTAGGAAAAATGTCAATGTGATTATGGGATATCAATTGTTTGAGGGTTAGAAGAACTATATTCAGTCTTGGCTCTGCTGGAAGAAAGAAAGGAAGTGAGAAAGAAAGAAAGACCCAGCTTCAATCCAAGACAGAGCCAAGAAAACAGGCAAGCAGAGCAAGTTACATCCAAAGCACAGAAGTAGCTGAGGATATTTAGAGCACAGATATTGGGGTGGGGAGGGCACAAATAGGTCTTCAAATACATAAATGGTAGCTATGGAGGGAAAGGGAATAAATAGTCTGCTACATCCACTGCAGATGGGAAAAAGAAATAATGGATTTACACTGCAGTTGGAAATACTCTGCCTGGAAATTCTAATAAGCCCTTCTAATGCTGAAGATGGATGAAACTAGAAATACCCCTTCCTGTTAGTTGTTATACAAAGCAGGTTGGACAAAATTCTGCTAGCTCTGGGAATGCTTGGGCTGGCCTTTAGTTAGATGGTTCTCTCCAAGCCCTTTCCACAAGTCTGTGCTGTCACATGCAGAAGACTGAGGTGATTACAAACCACCTTGGATAATGTGACAGCTCCGTGTGTTACCTCTGAGGGGGCAGAGGAGTGTGCTTGCACACCTGGAGTACAGATCAACATAATCCCAGATGGCACAAGCCCCTGCCTTGGCATGAGTCTTCTTTATTTTCTGCAAGTGCACAGTAGCCCTTTACCAGGTGGTAGAACCCTAGATTGCTTTACTCCATGCCCACTTTGGCACAGGTTTGTTCCCTGATCTCACCAGTGGCTACGGCTGACTGAAGCCAGGAGTTTCACCAGACATTACTGCACTCTATAAAAAGAAATTCAGCAGGAAAGAGCAACAAAAAAAATGGGGAAAAGAAAAAAATATGTGAAAAGAATTAATGTAGTTTTCTTCAGATGCTTCTTTGCCAAGTGTCATCTCGAGACCAGAGTAAGCTGTGCTGAAGCAGTCCTTTCTGAGTTATTGGCTTATCACTAGGGGGGAAAAATGTCTATGAGAATTGTTCATTTTTTAGATTAGGTCTCTGAAGCAGAATGGAAGTTCTTGGTTAAGGTTAGACCCTGCTTCCCATCCCTTCTCCCATGGAGGTGAGCAGAGTGAGAGCATGAGCACAAAGGCATTTCAGAGGAGCTGAATACATTTCAAATGTATCAAAACTGACACTAATGCATAGTTTGCTTCACACTCCTGTTTCCTTTCCACCTCTCTTTCATTTAATCCCAACTTTGGTTTCCCTCTTCCCCCAAATCCCTTTTGCTTGGCTTTGAGGTGAGCTGAGGTCTCCCGGGCTGCCTGCACAAATAACTGTGGGAGGAAAGAAACTAGCTAAAGGAAGATAAGGAAAAACATTTAGGAAATAAGTTTTTAGGTTATTTTTCTCTTCCAAATGTGTTAGACATACTGCAAATGAGTCATTTTAAATATCTTTGTAGACATCCCAGCAAAGGTGTAAGTTCCCAGGGACTCTCCTTTGGGCAGGCCAGCACAAATCTGCCCCAAATACCTTTTCCTGCTTTCTAAGGCCCCTTTCTTCCCTTCCTCTCCCAGGCACACTGGAGTTAGTTTCAGACAGAGATGAGGTTCCCCTTTTGTGGTTTGACACTTGGTTCAACCCTGCAGTACAACACCATAACTTGGGCCTTTTGGAGAGCAATCTTCATCTTTGGCAGCTCTGTGTGCGTGCAGATGTTTTCCATTCAGAGCAGCACCCAGCTCAGGATTTACCTGGTGGGCACTGGCTGCAGCTGGCCCCTTTTGCTCTGCCTGGTGTGATGCTGCACCAAGCTCTGGCAGGTGCAGGGACGTGCTGCCTACGCTGCAGAAGCCAGATGTGGATGGAGTGGTCTATTTTACGTGTTTCTGTGTGCTCGTGGAAAGCAGAAATGTCCCTGGTGGGCCATTTTACATAAAGAAACACTCTCTGGTTTGGGAGGTTCCTAACCTACGGGCTGCAGTAGCCAGGGAAAGTGTTGGGTGGTTTTGCAGCCTGCCACAGCAAGGGTGGTGTTCCAGCTTTGCAGTGCAGGTCCAGCAAACCCAGAGCTCCCTGGGCTCAGGTGCTGCAGGGTGGGACAGCACGGGCTCTGCTGGATCTCTGCTTCCACTCAGCCTGAGCACACCTGGGAAAAACCCCAGTGGGGAGGTGAGCTGTAGGGCAAGAGGCTGATTTCTGTGCAAGGCTCTTCCTCATGAGAAGGCAGTGAGTTCAGGCACTTGCACTTTTTCTCTGGGTGCCCACAAACAGGAGCTCTGTGCTGAGAGCAGGGCCCAGGGGCTCACAGAAGTTGCTAATACGGTGTGGCAGAGTTGAATCTGAGCCAAAGGAAGAAGCTCTGGTGACCAGTGAGAGAAGATGGTTGAGTTCAAAAGACCCAGAGTGAAATTTCTTCAGACACTTGAAAAGGCAGCTTAGCAAAGTGACTAATCACTATATCGGGAAAAAAAAAACAAAAAAAAAAACTACTTTTAGTCTGGAAGTCCCATGTGGAGAATATTACTAAACCTTTGAGTTCATGCAGAACATCTTAGAACTGGGAGCTCAAGAAAAAGCAGTTTATAAAAAAAATAATCTATAGTCAACTACCCATGCTCTCTGCTCAGAAATATTGGTCATGGGGAATTCCTAATTTCTCTGGTTTTACTAGCTTAATGAATCAGGAAGTAATTGTATTTTATTTTCCCTGACTGCATGCTGCAGCCACTGCCATGTGTGCTGTGTCTCTCCTAGATGTGTACATGCTTTCTGTTCCTCTTATGTCACACCATACTTTCTGTCACCAGCACGGAGGAAAAGACAGAAAAAGTAGTTATTTTCTCTTTAGTCTTACTGATGCATTATTTACTTTCCCACTGGAGACTGAGGTTTGCATCCACAACATTTCTCCTCAAACCAGGATTTTAGAAGTTACAGAGGATCACTCATGGAGACTTGTTCTTTAACTGTTGTCTTAAAATCTAGCCTCAGATATTTTTCTTTCTGGTTGATTGAACTTCCCTAAGTTACTGACATCTGTTTCTTTGCTCTTATATGGGTCATTTATTGAGCCAGATGTGCTGGAAACAAACCATTTGGTGGTTTAGGCTTTGCTGATCAGAGGCAGGCTACTCTGGCACAAGGTAAAGAGACAAAAGGTCCGATGAAGAAGGTTGACAGGTGGTTCCTCCTGCATTTTGCAGGTTGGTGGTTGGTAATAAAATAGGTTAGTGAGGGATGCTGTGCAGAAGGAGGCACCTGGTCCTTGGGGACTTTGCCCTGCTGGGTGTTTCACTCCCACATGGACCGGTTGGAGGGACAGACCTTGAATAATCACTGCTCTGTGTGAGGGAGAGGATTGCTGGTTGGGGTTTATTAGCCACTCACCTTCCTCTCTCAGCTGCTTTTCTTCTCTTCAGCTGAGGGCTGTTTTGTCAAGCTGTGACAGTGAAGAGACTTTGCTGAGCACCAAGACACTCTGAATTCCCAGTGCCCTCTGGTCTTGTGAAAGCACACTGGCCCTGCACTGGGAGAGGTCAGACTCGTCTGTATTGTCACTGGGAAGGAAGGTGGGTGAGGTTGCACCAGAATAAGCTGTAAACACTTTAGAGAAAACCAGTGGATTGTCATGAAACCAAGGCCCCAACCTATGTCAGCATTGCTTAGAAACATCTTTGACAAAAGGGTGAACACAGGCCTGAGGAAGAGCTCTGGCACCTCCTGCCCTTACCTGTGAATTCACCCTATATAGAAGAGAAGGTGTGTTTTTACCTTGTGTCCCAAAATGCTGCTGTTTGCCAGGCCTGCTGCTTATCCTTCACTATGTCCCTGCCTCGCAGCAGCACCACAATCTGAGCATCAGGGGAGCCTCTGGTGGGTGGGCAGCAAAACCTGCTGCAGGAGGAAAGGGGCTTGCACAGCTCAAGTTCACTGGTGCAAAGAGATGTCCTTGTGTTTTGGTTTCAACTTCTGCCTTGGCAGATTCAGGCTGTCAGCATGCTCACACCTCCATGATGACAGCTGGGGCTGTAGGTACACAGAGCAGCCTGGAAAGATCCCTGAATTTGGTGGTCCTGTTTGTAATAAACATATTCTGACCGTTTTGTCTTGGTCTTAGGTCAAGAATGGTTATTCTTACAAAAGGAAAGGGAAAGGAGTGTTAGACAGTTATAAAGAGACAGGTAAAAGTGCTGTGCTTCCTGCAGAAAAGGTTTTTTTAAGCTTTTGTTCGGTTGCTTGCTTGCTTTTAGTGGTTTTTTGGCTTTCTATCAGATAAATTTTGCTGTAGTTGATAACACACCAAAAATGCCCTGGGCAGGGATGACTGATCCATGCTGGGGCAGGATGCTTAGCACTGGTCAGGATAACTCAGTAGCAGCAACCAGTTGTGACCACCAAAATCTGCCCCTGAGTGCTGCAAAGGCTGAGCTGCTTCTGGGATCATTCAAAGAGGATGGTGATGATGATAATAAAAGGGGAAAAAAATCCCCCAGACCTGGAAAGGGTGAGTCCAAATGGCTGATGGAAATAGCAACAGTTTTCTAAGGAACCTCTTATTTCCCTGTTTAGTGGCTATATCTCTGCACACCCAAAAATTTGTCATGAGTCACCTTTTCTATAGGCAGTAGATAGATTAGTTTTCTTGTTGTTGAGATTTTTTTTGGTTTTGTGTGTTGCTTTGGGTTTTGTTTGTTAGGTGAGTTTTTCGGGGGGTTTTTTATTTTCTTTCTCTTTCTTTTGCTTGCATTTATGGAAATTCCTGTGGTGCACATGCTTCCTCACTGGGAACTGCACTTGGCACCTTCAGGCTGGGTTGGCAGTATCACAGGGCTGCTGAATTAAACTCGCCCTGCAGACATGGGAACTTCCCTCCCTGTTGAGATGTGGCCTGTCCTCCTCATCACCTCATCCTGGTCATGTCCAGCTTTTCCCAGAGGAGGGGGAAGCTGCTGTTTCTGCAGCTGGTGGCAGAGGAGGAGGAGGGTGGTTTTGCTGAGCAGCTGGATCCTGTGTGACTGCTGGCAAGCCCAGCTTCTTGCATGTTGTGGTGACATTGGGTGACCCTGGCAAGTACCGGATTTTGATGAAACAGAACGACCTGAGGAAGGAAAGCTTCTAAAAGATAAAACTGCTGCACAGTTCACCCTCTAGAAAGTGTCATTACTGAAACAGCATTTCCTAAAGCTTGATTTTCCTCTGTTTCCCCCATTTCTCTCCTCTGTTACAGCAATACAAGGAAAAAGTTTTCAGTTGCAGCAGGATCCTGGGACTGGCTGGGCATGAAAAGTGGCATTGGGTTGGATGATTCCCATGACAGCATCTGGAGGAGGAAGGGGAGGTAAATGCACCCCTGGAGCCAAGGGAGGGCGTTTATTGCATCCTGGATGGCCTGAAAGGCTACCAGAGCTCCCATCTGCATCCTTCCACGGAGGAGAGGTTTGTGGGATGGCTGCAGTGCAGATGCAGGAAGGAACCATGGAGGGGGAGAGGCCAGGCCATGCCCCAGTGCCATTAGAGCCAAAAGCAAGGGAGCAAAGGGTGTGTGCTGCACCGGGGAGCTGCGTGTCCCCTGTGTCCCCCCTCTGACCCCGGCAGAAACCTTTGCACTGTCAGGGCCTTTGCCAGCACTGGGGGGAAAGTTCGAACTGCACAAAAATCAGCTTTTGTGATTTCTCTCTTCTGTCCGTGCCATCTGACGTGCTGTGCCTTTGTGCAGCTGGAAACTGAAGAACCTTGGCCAAAGCCAGAAGTGACTCACACTCCAACCCCCGGCTAACACAGCCCCATGTGAAAGCAGAAGGTCAAGCCCTCCTTGCATCACTTTTACCAGGAAAATAAAAATGTGAAGATGTTAAATAGGGAAATGTTTCAAGGGAAGGTAAAGTGAGAAGTGAGGATGTGTTTATGAGGAAGAGGAAAGTGTTGAAATACTCCAGTGAAAATAAGTCAGCCTGGCATTTATTGGCAAACAAAAGCCCATGTGAATTAATTAAAGAAAAAACCCCAAGGCAACCAGAAATGGGTTGGATTTCCTAACGGATTTCAGTGTTTTCACTTGAAATCTGCATAACAATGATCATGTAGATAAATTGTCACCAGCAGCATAGTCCAAACCTGGGGTGAGTCTTTAAATGCAAACTCTGGGAAACCTTTACCTTTTTGAAACTGAACGTTTTTTCTGCTGTGCCAACATCTTTGTGGGAGGCCTTTCTCTCTCACTGTCTCCCTCTCTCTCTTTTAAAAAAATCTTTATTTTATTTTTTTGAAAACTCTTGGGGAATGCTGACAGGTTAGGATCCCTGTCCCAGGCAGGCAGGTGGTGGGATCCACTCCCCTTTCACTGGGGAAGGCAGTGGGTGTCCAGGTGGTCTTTCCCTGGGCAGCCCAGCAGGAGCTGAGCATCTGAAAGCAGGGGAGCTCAATGCAGGGCTTCCATTTCCTACATTGTGCTTTGCCTAGCAAGGGAGTTGGTAAAGCCTCAGCCTCTGCTGTGACTGAAATAGATCTGAGGTCCCTGATGTGAGAGATGAGAAAAGAAGAATCTTAGAAAACAAACAAAAATCCCCACCAAACCCCAAATGTGTGTATCTGGAGCAGTTTTGTTGTATTTGTTGTTGTATTTGAGATGGGACCACTGCAGACCATCCATCCCCCCAGCAGTCAGGAGGTGAGATCATCCCTTGCTGCTCTCTGCCTACCGAAAATATCATCTGTTCTTCCCAAAGGGACAAAACTCACCATTGCAGTCCAGCCAAGTGGCAAAAGAAAGAATTCCAGTCATGTTATTAAAGTCATTTATCTTTTATTATTGCCCAGTTTACTTCACCTTTAACATGTTTCAAAGTTCTGTTTCTTTAAAAACAAAACAGAAGCCAAATGCACTCCCTCTCTAAAATCACTAAAGCACTGTGATTATAACCGTGTGACTCGAGATGAAACCTGTAACTGCAGTGGCAGAGAGCAAAGACCCAGTGGTGGCAAAGCCCTGGCTGGTGGGTGTGCTCCTCCCAGGCACAGAGCCTGCTCTGGCCCCTGGGCCTGGCAGAGGGGACAGGGAGCATCCCCAAGGACACTCCAGCCTGGCACGTCAGCGTCCAGAACGGGACACGAAGCCTTGGAGTCGTAAAATAAAGGACTTAATTCTCCATGAATGCTTAGTTGTCAGTGGGGAAGTAGAAAGGTATCAGCTTCATTCTTCCATTCTTCCCTTCAGCAGAATAATTAGCAAGGAAAGGAGTGAGCAGCAGTAAAAGATGGTACTGTTGAATTAGAGCTTAAATCAGAATCTCTTCCTTCCTGCCCCAAGATCACTCCTGGCTTTCTGCCCACACTGGCTGGTGAGCAAAGGCCCACGCTGCCTTTCAGAACCAGATCAGAGCAGGCAGCTCCTCTCCTTCTGCCACCAAGGGCTCTTCTCAGGAAAAGTTGTTGATAACCTTTGTGACAGGCAGAAGTGTAAATGTGAGCAAGTGATGGAAAAGGTGCAGCAATGCAGAGGAGCTGTGTGACCCCCGAGGGGTGTGCATGATGCTGTGGTGGAGACATGGTGCACAGGCTCTGCTGTGGCACTGGGGAAAGCTGCTCCTTTGGTCCCCAGTCAGTGCAATGTGAATTTGGGGGGAAATGTGGTGCTTCTGGAGCCCATTTTTTTATACATAGAGCAAGGGTTCAACAAGGGACTATGGGCTGTGGTACCCACCAAGGGCAAGAGACTTACAGACTTGCTCATGCAATTTTGAGGCTGCTAGAAGTCAGGCTTGAAATATCTGTGCCAAATTTTTACTGAACCGAAGCAGGGAGCCTGGCTCAAGAGCCAAGGGCCAGAAAGGTAGAATCAGAGAGTGTTCACCTTGGTAGAAGAATGTTAGCAGGCAGAAATGGAATTTTGAAGTTAGTAAAGCAAAGCTGCTGGCAGACTGCTGCCAGGGTTTCTGATGGACAGGATTGCAGACGCTGCTGCCTTTTAGCATGTTGAGGAATGAGGAGTGCATGCTGTCAGACACTGTTCCTGGCTGGTGCATGCACTGCCCATGCAGGACAGCTCATCCCCTTAGAGGGACCCGGTGATGTCTGTGAGCCTTCATTCAGAAACTGAGAGATCGCTTCTACTTCAAGCTAACGATAATGAGCCACCCCAATTTTCACTTCCCCAGCAGTGCTCTCTTTTTCTGTCTTCGATACAAATGATTTTGAAGTATGTCACAGCTTTTTGGTAGCAGCTTTCACACTTTCCCCCCACACCTGACATTCAGTTGAACTCTCATTTTTCAGTCAGCTGCCCTGGTTGGCAGCAGGGTTCCTTTAAATTGTGACAACAAAAGCAAATGGAAAGCCCCAAGCAAGAAATATGGTGTGAGATGTTACCAGTCCTCTGTGAGCAACAACATGAAAGTCAGAGAGAGGTTTTGACTTGTACCTGCACTCTGTGTGTGTGTCCTGCCTGTGCAACCACCTCTACTGCTGCAGCTGCTCTGCTTCCATTTGGTTTTGTAACATGTCCATTCGGTGTTTTTGACAGGTATGACACTGGCTGCATCCAGCTTTGTCATCAATTCATAGAATTGTAGAATTATTATAATGTAGGAGATGCCAGTGCAGGATGTTTGTGCTGCCTGTGTCCTGCAGCTGCCGGGAGGGCAGCGTGGCCTGGCGAGGGCAGGATGAAGCCATGCGGGTTGGGAGACGCCTGCTCAGCCAGTCTGAGAGGTGGAGGTTGCAGCCCTACTCACACCTGTGCCCTCATCCCCTGGCAAGCACCATGTTGATGTTGTCCAGACTTGGCTCCAGAGAAATCTGGGGAATCTGAAAGACAGAGTGCATCCTATGCTATGAAGGTTAAATCGCACATACTCGAAAGCTGGCGGATGTGGCGAGATAGGTTTTTGCAGCAAGATAAAAGGAAGCCAGGCAAGGCCTGCACCGTGTGGATAGTTATGGTCTGCCTGTGTGGGGGGTGAGGGCTGTCTGCCCTCCAGGCAGTGGTGGAACAATCAGTACCTTGATGGCAAGTGCTTGGATCCCCCTTGTCTCCCAGAGGCTGCTGAGCCCACCAGAAGTATCTGTATATCACTGCTGCCTCCTCAGTGCTTAATTCTGCCCTTACCTCTTCTCTGTATGCGTAGGAGAGCTTGGCCAGGTGGGCCATGAATTTAGAGTACACTCCTTCTACTAAATCAGCCCAAAAGCTCCAGATGGGAAAAGCAAAAGACAGTGAATAAACAGAACAGTGTAAACCAGTTTTGTAGCCGGGGATCCTGAGGGCTCTTGGTCCTTGTGCTGCATATTTCAGCAAGCACACTTGAATCCCTGACTGCCCTGCCCGAATGGTGAAGAACAGAAATTTCAGTCCTACATCAAAGGGATAGTTTTTGTAAGGGTGAAACATGCTATGCTGCCTCTTTGCCCACGATAACCAGGTGCTCCCGGGCAGCCATCAGGAGTGGTGATGTTGGTCCTGCTGGGAATGCTGCAGAGGTTGGCTCTGGCAATGAGACCATCCCTGCACTCCCTGCCCAGGGATGCTGCAGAGGTTGGCTGTGGCACTGAGACCATCCCTGAACTCCCTGCCCAGGGATGCTGCAGAGGTTGGCTGTGGCACTCAGACCATCCCTGCACTCCTTTCCCAGGGATGCTGCTGGGGTTGGCTGTGGCACTCAGACCATCCCTGCACTCCCTGCCCAGCACCATCTTGCATTGGCACAACCCAGCTGTCTCCTGCACAGCCCCTCCAAGGCTCCCCCTGCTCTAAACCTTGGTAAGCACCTGAGGACTCAGATGTACAGAGGCTCTTCTGTGAGGTTTCTGTGGGGAGGAAGCTTGGCTGCCTCAGGCCAGGCATTCATGGTGTGTGTCTCTGGGCGAATGGCTGCCAGAGGAAGAGGCGTTACTAGAAGTTAGGTGGGTTAGCAGAATGTGCTCAGAAATGCTTTGTTTGTACGCTGCTTTGCATGTCCTCCACCCTTTTTTTATTAGCCGTTAGTGGAGTAGAGGTGTTTTTTTCTTGCCCATGTAAAACAGCAATTTGGTTTGTGCAGAGCTTTCGCATCTGAAGAGCACACATCCATGCTTGGTGAGACTGGAGGTACAGAAAAAACACACTGGCAATCGGGTTATCTCTCAAATCACCGTGCTCTCACCACATAAATCCTATACTGGGGAGGGAATCTTAAACATCTGTTGAGCTTTACTGGGGAACAAGCCATCAAACCACAAAGGTGCATACGTTGCACAGCGATGCAGGAGAGCCGTCAGCACACAGGGCTGGGGAAGCAGGGTGTGAGCCCTGCTGAGCAGTGCCAGGGCCCTGCCACCCCTTGGGCTGAGCCAGCAGCATATAATCCATCTCTGCATGCACAGCACCCTTCGTTGCTGTTTTTGATCTTTTCAAAGAAAATGAAAGTGTAGGAAAGGAGAGATAAACCAACCAGCCTTAAAAGGCCTTTGCAGCCAGAGCCTCTCCTCCTTTCCCTCCCCATTGTGTAGTAAGCAAAGGAGAGATTCTGCTTTCAGATCTTGGTGATTACAGAGCAGATATCCCCATTTCTCCCTGAATCTCTGGCAAGTGTGCTGAGAAGCCTGCATCCCCTCAGGAAACTGTCAGGGCTTTGCTGCTGTCCTGCAGAGCAGAACAGCCACTGCCCTGGTGGATGGAGGGCTCTGCTCAACCATGGTCTGCAGCAGGGGCTCCCCTTGAGGGGGTTCCTCCTTTTGGCCTTGCCTTGAATAGGAGGAGACACAAAGGCAGGGTGGGAAGTGGAAGGATGTTTTTGTGGCAGCAGGGTTGGGCCCAGCACGTACAGGTGGATGGCAGCCCAGCCTGGGGTTAGGTGTGAGTGGAGGTGTGTGCGTGGCACAGCCCAGGCCAGGGGTGTGGTCTGAGGCTACGAAGTGGTTTTAGCTACTGAGCTGTTTGTGGCAAGTGCAGCACGGGGTGGGACGCTCTGCTCTGCCTTGGAAAATCCCAGTCTCGGCTGGAGCTCTCACCTGCTGCCCCGTGCCTGGACAACAAGGAGCTGTCCCTCCTGCCCAGAGAGCAGAGCAGGTGCTCTACCACCCACCCTCCCACCTTTTCCATTTAACTCATTCAGAAACTGAACATTCAGAAACTGAATTCCATACTAGTGACACAACTTTATTTAGGTTGATTTCTTTGGAACAGCTTTGCTGCCACTTTCTTTAGACAGTCCTTTACATGATAAACTTGAATAGTCCTAATACAAAGTCCTTGTTCCCACTGCCCTGCACCAACTCTGCTACTTAATTTTAATGCCATTTGACTCAAACATTTTTGATATAAAGTTTTTCTCCAGTACAAGCAACTGCAATTTCTTCTGACCTTGTATTGTAATGATGACCATTTTGTAGCTGTTACATTGCTGTTAAGTTCTCTAAAGCAAGCTAAGTATGCCTCTGTTACGGCATTGTGCATTGTTAGCAACTAAAAACCACTATGTTTGTGACTTACAGAAACACCATCCTTTCTTTTTCTGCAGTGGTTTCACTCTGATTTTTTTTT
>VZRO01005844.1:51681-63592 GCA_013397915.1 Daphoenositta chrysoptera | reverse complement strand
TTTTTTTTTTTTTTTTATATTTGGAATAGCTTCTGTTTGTCACAGCTGCACAAACACCGATTCAAGGTGGGGATGAGGGACAAACCCCAATCCTTTGACACTGCCTGTGCTTCTTTTGGGTTTCCTGGGAAAATGAAAGACAGGGGATTTTTGGCAGGGGAAATCTATCATTTTACACAAATTTGCATAAGGCAGAGAATCATCAGTGGCAATCTAGATCATTAGATCAGGATCTGGACTGCTGTGGTTGTCTGAATCAGAGCTGAATCATGTATCTGAACGTTTCACATTAGTAGAATGTCCCTCCATCCCCCCTAATAAAAAACAAGTCTGAAACCCTGCTAGTGAGTCCCAGCTGAACACAGCAAATATAAAATGTGTGCTGTATGTGTTGTGCATTAATGTGTTATATGTGGGAGCTGAATTTCAGCTTCTTCACTGGCTTCAGATTTGGACTTTGCTAGCTTGGAAGATGCTTCCTTAAATTCCTTGTTGACAAAGTAGTAACAAATGGCATCCAGGCAGCAGTTTGTGTTTGCCAGGATGGAGGCGAAGTGAACGAAGTTGTTAATGCTCTGTATTGCCGAGCAGTCGGAGCTGATGGAGTCCATGACGAAGCGGAGGAGATGCCCGAGGTAAAGAGGCAAAAAGCATATGATGAACACAGCCATGTTTGCAGACACGATGTAGACAGCCTTCCTGGTCAGCTTTTCATTGTGGCAGTTTTCATTGTTCTTTCTCGTGAGTTCTGCAATGGTTCGTACGGAGCAGTAGCTTAGGATGACCAGTGGTATGAAAAACCCCGCAATAACGGCGCAGAGCGTGACCACCGAGGGCGTCACAGAGGATTTCTCAAAGCAAAACTCATCCTGTCTTCGGTCCTCTAAGCTTTTAATGAGGGAAGTCTCACAGATGATGACTATCCAAAGGAATCCAGAGGCAAAAGCTGCCTTCAGTGGTGACCTCAGTGCCTTGGATCTCAAAGGGTACTTGATTGCAAGGTACCTATCAGCGGCTATGATGGTGATGATACCGATGCTCATAAAGCGGTTTATGAAATAGCCACCTTCCAGAACCAGGCACCATCCATCTACCTTCAGGTGCTGGAACTGGGACAAAGTTTTAAAAGGCAAGGTGAAGAGCAGCAAGCAGTCAGCCACAGCCAAGTTGACCATGTACACTCTGGTTTCTGTCCATTCTCCGAGTTTGCAACAAAACACCCACAGCGCCAACACATTCAGCACAATGCCCAAAACCAAAACTGGGATGTAAACGCACAGCTGGACAAGTGAAAATATTTCATAGGCTGTGATATTGCAGCTGCTGTGGTTCATTTTGGGGGTACCAAAAGGTACAGTTCCTGCAAAAGCAAATAAAGCCTTTTACAAGGGAGGTTCTGGACCGAATCAGTGATTAATTCTAATTAAGGGAGTTCAGGGATTTACCAGCCATGAAAATCTGACAATTGAGATGTCTGTGCATGGCTGGGTGTAGGGTACCTAGTGGGAAGAAGAGGGACACAAGCCTGATGAGTTGTGAAGGAGAGAAAAACTTCGATTGTCCCTGGGTCCGGTGTGGGGAAGACTGCTCCTGGAGAGTGGCAGGGAAAAGGGCGTGGGCCCCTATTTTGGCTCAGACTTGGGTCAGGCAGCAGCAGATAGCCTGCAGCAAGGAATTATGTGAGCCATTGCAAACATCTAACAATGCAAAGGGGATGCCTAAACCCAGCTCTCATCCCTTCCCTTATAGCAGGGCTCAGTGGAAGCCAGCCAGCGTCCTCACAGCTTCAAATGTTCTAGGAGATGTGTGGCAGAAGGACAGCTGTCCTCCCCTTCAGTCCTGAGATGTCTCTCCATCACTTTTCATTAGTGACATGAGCAATTATTAGTATATCTCTTATTAGTGTATCTCTCACTAGTTTCAGCTGCCATCGAATCCTGTACTCAGAGGTCTGCAGTGAGAATCCGAGTGCTAGGGTCTGCTCGCTGCCTTTCAAGGGTTGTCAAAGCTGGTCTTTATCTCAGAAGTATTACAGCAAACTGCCACAATTCCAAGCCAAAAGAAACTCACCGATGCCACGGCAGGAATGTGATCAGCAGCCATGTGAAAGAGATGAGCTGTGTTTGGTCTAGTGGGTGGTTTCCCCACCTTGGATCTAAGGGCAATATTGCTGTTTGCTCTCCAGATTTGGAGGAGTTAATGCATAAGCATATTCCAGGTACAACTGTTCATGGACAGAAGAGACCAGGATGTCTGACATGCCTTTGGGTTTTCCATGCAAGGGGAATGTGGCTCCATGAGTGAAGGTTCATGGGTCTCAAAAGCATCCCCAGCAGCAAACCATAAGGCAGTGCTGCAGCATTTATGTGCATCTATGGCTCGTGGTTAGCTCTGAAAATCACGCAGCAGAGGGATCATGCCAGGAGACCTCTGGAGAGGTGAGGGAATGTGATACAGCAGACTCCTGCAGCAGCTCTGTCCTCTGGACATGAGAAATGCGTTACGAGCCCGTCAGATATAAGGGAAGCTCATAACAGGGAGACCTAGCAAAGATCTAGCAAAGGCTGAGACAGCCCTTAACCATCCAAAAACATGTCAAATATGGCCTGTATCAAAATGAACCTTTGCAAATACATTGGCTCCAACCCTCTCTTTCTCCATCACTATTCTGGTGTCCCACCATGGCTGGGAAAAGGCTATGCCTTCCACAATTCAAATAACCTTGTCAGTAAATAGCCAGGAGAAATTACCTGTTTTCTTGCTGTCCTTGGAGACAGTGAGTTCCTCCAGCCCAGCCGTGGAGCGCTGTGCAGGCACGACCAGCAGTGCTCCTTGCACATGACCAGCAAGGTGTCCTGTGGTAACCAACTTCTGGTGGCTGTGAGAGCAGCAACGCTGGCTGAGAAGCACCCGTACCCCTCCTGAACATTTCCCCAGGGCAGAGCTTCCTCTGTCACCACTGGTGTGGCTTGTACCACCTCCTGTTGACTGAGGAGCCTGTAATAATCCTGCAGTGAGGTGAAAGGCTTGTCTGCTGTGCATCCCTGCAGCAGTTCTTCTGGTGGTGGAATGGCTTTGGGTTTTTCCTTTGCTTTACTTTCCATTGCCTGATGTCTCAGGGGGCAGTGCCTGTTGACCCTCCTTGCCCAACAGACTGTGCTTGGAGGGGACCCATCGCCCTGGAAGGTCCTGAGGTCTTCTCTCTGCCTTCCAGAGTGCCACCCCTGTTGGGATTGGAGCAGGAGTGGCTTCTGTTGTCACACTGGCTGAGCCCTGGGACAGAACTGCCCTAACAGGCCCCCAGTCCTGCAGCTGTTGGAGAGGTGAGGGCACTAGTTTGCAGGCAGTTTTGTGATTATTATGAAGTGTTTCACTCTGAATCATAGTAGTTTTCTTGTCTTCCACAGTTCTTCCCAGCCAGTAATTCTGAGAAAACATGGCTCCGTGACCCTGTGACCTGGTGGCTTTGTGACTGTTCTGTGTCTGCAAGCAACTGCTGCCCAGGGGCTGCTCTCAGGCTCCCCATCGCAGCCTGTTTACCAGAAAAGCTCAGACAAGTGATCAATGAGCTTAAAGGTCCTGATACTAGTACCTTGAATTGCTGTCTTGGGCAAACGTGTATCCCCTTTCCACTTTCCAGGTCATCTTAGAGAAGCTTCTGGAGTATTCCTGCATTGTCTGTCTCCACATCACAAGCCAGCCCTAGAGAATAATTCTGAGCCAGTGTTCAGTCAGTATAGAGCTTACCTTATAAGCCCCCTTCCTTGGGGCTGCTTCTTGGTGAATGCTTACAAGTAGTTACTGACATAATTATGTGCCCAGCTCGTTGATCCCCAACCAAAAACCTTTTTATGTCATGGTCCTTGTTGGTACTTTAGTTTTCAACGTCATCCAGCTTCTGGGTTGTGATAATTTCATCACTGTATAGAAAACTTTGCATCATCCTCAGGTGTTGTTCACACACTCCTCTTGTCTACGCCCGGGCAATCACTAGTGGTATAAACCACGAGCAGTCGAAATGAAGCCTGGAGGGGCTCAGCTCACAGCACCTCTCCAGTGTGATGCTTCCCATCCATAGCTTGGTGCTGTGGTTGCCCCATGAGGGTCTCATCAGCCCAGTGAAGTCTCAAGAGAGGGACAAGCCATGTCACCAGGCACAAAGCAGCGGGCTGTGAGCAGCAGGTTCACCAGGATCTGTCAAAGCAAACCCAACACCAGCTACCAGTAGGCAAAGCTAGGATAAAGTGCTGTCTGTGGAGAACTTACATGTCTCCTGCTGAGGCTCTTGGGTCTGTGCCTGATTCCTGGCCACTGCTGCATCAGGATCTCCATCCTTCTCTCCACCTCGTCTCCCCATCAGCCACCCTCGTGTGCAGCTGCTCACGGTCCCCTCCTTCCATGCAGTCAGAGTTTTATCACCCCTGCCATGGACCAATGACGCTCACTCGGTATTTCCCCTGTCTGTGCAGGTCTCAGCCTGTCCCAGTTCCGCGAGTGCTGTCACTGTGTGGCGCACTGGAGGTGACACTTGTGCTGCATTCTCACTTCCCTGCCGGCAGCTCTCGGGCAGGCTATTCCAGGGCCCAACAGCACTGCAGAGCACTGGTGCCTGTACAGGCTGCACTGGTGCCTGTACAGGCTGCAGTGCTGCCTGCAGCGAGCTCCAAGGACCCTGCACGGACACCAGCACCCACCACACTGTGCCTGGAAAAGTGATTTTCTAAACGAAAATAGCCAGTGAGGCAAAATATTCCTGTACGGTAAAGAACCGCTGGTACAGCCTGCTGACAGACAGATTGATGGGCTCCAGCCAGGGAAAATCTCCATCTCCCCTGCATCCCAGAGCCTGTGTCCTGCTGGCTGCAGCTGCTGGTGTACCACAGTGGGGCAGAGCCTCTGGCAAGATGGGAGGGGCACTGGCACCACCTCCACACACGGGAGAGGGACACCGCACTCTGGGCTACCCTGCAGCACCCGGGCTCTGCAGTGCCTCTGCCCCATGTGGTTTTTTTTGCGCTTTCTCACGGCAAGATGGGATGGTGCAACAGCAGATCTTGACCAAAAGAGAACTGTAGGGTTGAGAGCGAAACATGTCAGTGTTGTTTTTAGCACGGACTGCCTGTGAAATGGCAGCGTGAGTGCAGCAATCCCACCCAGTGACCAGCCCTGGCTGCTGGGGCTGTTTCCCCTTCCCCCTTCCTCAGCCCTGCACGGAACTGCCCGCAGCAGAAAACGCTGTCAGGGCTCTCTGTGCTGCAGCCCTCCCCACGCTCCTGCAGCACCACGGGCCAGCTGGGCATCTGTGCACACACACTGGCCAGGGCACGGAGAAGCCCGTGCTTCCCAGCTGCCTGATGCTGCTTCAGTGCTTGTGGCATTCCCTGGAGGCTGCCAGGCAGTGCTGACCGCTGGAACAGCCGTGCTGCACCAAGGAAACAAAATCAGAGACACCTCCAACACCTGAAAGCAGCACCCAGCCCACAGCTCCCCAGAATGTGTCCTTCAGCCCCCTCAGCTGAGTCCTTCAGCTCAAACCTCTGATAAGAACTCAGGTTTCAGGCCTGCCCAAATGCCACCAAACAGCAAAATACTGTCTTATGCCAGCCCCTGCCTGCCATGCATAGGAGGGCCAAAAATGCTATATCCGATGGCTACTCACTCACTCACGTAAAAGCAAGATTCTGAATTACTTTGTAGGCTTTTCCTTGTGGGTTTTTTTTTTTTTTTTTTCTCTCAAGCCTGCAGTGGAAACCATTATTAACATTTTTTTCTTTTAAGGGACAGGAAAGTTGTATCTTGCAGAAATGCTGGTAAAATGCAGTGATTCAGCCTTGCTGTTTGGGGCAGCTGGTGGACTTTGGCAGCTGTGGCTGGTTCCCACTATCATTCCCCAGACTCTTGTGGTAGGAAATGAAAAAGATTTGGGGATAAGCGTGTTGCCATCCTCCTGGATTCCTACTGCAGTGCTGGCTAGTGGCCATTAGTTTGTTGTGGCCCAGGGTCTGATAACTCATCTGTTCCATTTACTGGGAGCACCAGGGAGCTGAGGCTTTTTTCAGAATGAAGGAGGATGCCAGAAACCCATCCTAAACTTGACATATAAACCAGACAATAATTTTTTTCAAGGTAGAACATATATCTTTAGATAATCAGAAAGTTCCTTGCTCATCTTTGGGTTTCACTGTTAAGTACCCTGCTGTAAGGCAGATCTTATATCTTGTAGCACAGTCTTTTCTCCCAGTTTCCAGTATAGGTTTAGCATTAAGAGTGGAGGACTTTGATGTATAATGGTAATAAATGAATATTTATTTATAGATATATTCCTGTGACACACCTTTATTTTCACTTGCAAAAGTATGGATTTTTTTTTTGTTTTCATAGCATTCAGCAGAAACAGCAAAAAATATTACTTAATGATGACTAGGATTATGAAGTCAACTAATTTCCCCTTTACAATATGAAAAAGGAACACTTACACCATACCTTGAGACCTATTTGTGAGGCCACATGTATAAAAGCATTGCTGTTCTGTATTTCAGAGTGGATGACCTCTTTGGAGCCCATTGGAAATTAAACAAATTCTCCACGTTAACTGGGAGAAAACATGAGCATAACTGGCTCTGCAAAAAAAGCAAGTAGTTTGCTTTCTAGATTAACAGTAGGTTAACAGGTCGATATGAATCTTCATCTCTTTTTTCAAAATAATAAAAAATTTCATGGTAATCTTTTTGGAACAGGCATTCATTATAAGCAACAAGATGCAATGTCCCAGAAGGGAATCCCAGATCCAAAAATGGTTTTGAAGGCCCTCTGTGCTGTTTCTGAAGTAGAAGTCCTTTTCCTTGCTGAACAGCACACTAAGTGATGTCTGTCAAGAAGCCTCTTGCTCTCTGAGGGTAGTTCATTGCAGCACATTTGTTGATGGCTACAAGGGTGACAAGACTCACACATCTCCTTAAGCAAGAGATGGTTGTTAAGATCAGGCACTATTTGTCTCCCATATCTTTTCCTGTCTTTGAAAAGAGAATTTAGAAGGCAGAACAAGGGCCAAACAGTGTGCAATGATTAAATTGGTCACATACACACACAGGCTGCTTGCTCTGCTTGCAGTGAAATACCAGTATATTAAAAAATTCACCAGTGAAGAAAATTGGGACATAAATTATCAGCTGAGTGACCTGAGTAGTTTCATCTGTTTTTATGGCACAGTTGCTCACTGCAGCTTCCCCCGTGTTGCCTGCCAAAGAATTGACACAAAGCAGGTGGATCTAATGTTTGGATATGGGATACTTTCCGTGCTGGGAATAGTCCTTTGGGTGTTTATCTGACCAAGGTCTAGTCAGTGGTTTCAGACTGTGGTCTGAACGAGTGTCACTACACGGTGACAGACTTGTAGGGGAACTATATGCCAGTTGTCACTAAGGAAGTTAATTGCCTCTAAGTTTAAATGAGCAGAATATGAGCTTGCAGTCCCAGGAGGAAATTTTTTTAGAGGTTTACAAGTCAGAAGACCCTGAAAGCGAAGGACCATGAAGCCAACCAAGACAAGCTGTCACCAGGAGGCGCCTGGAGCTGCAATGCAAGGGTACAAGACAGTAGTCAGAGAGGGAGTCAAGTCACTGAGGACAGCAGCACAAAATTCAAGTTAATATCAGACCCTTTGGAGGGGGTTGCCCCTTTTTGTACATATGCCTATACCTACAGTGATTGCAAATACTGTAGGGGGTTCCATTCCCTGTGGCTGAAAACTTCATGGCTCTCAACACCTGCCGTACACTACACCTTGTTTATGCCATCACTTGATCCGTGGCTGGCTGTGACTCTTCGCTTTGGTTCATCTTGGACCTCCTAAATATGCACTTGGGGAACATAGAAGAAAACTCTGGAAATTCCTTGGCTGCAAAATAATAACAAAATGCATCCAAACAACAGTTACAATTTGCTAAGCATGCAGAAATCTTAATATAGGTTGTAACTCCCGAGAGCAGAGAACGAGCTCCAGCAACTTCCACTGCAAACCGCAAGAGCAGAGCAATGTGGAAAGGTGAGAAACAGAGAGCAAACACACACAAATTCACAGAAACAATGTGCACAGCTTTCTGGAATAATTTTGTCTCATGAGGGCTTGTGGCCATCTTCTTTTTTAGACATCTGATGACTTGTACTGAGCAAAAAATCACAATCCCTAAGGGAATAAAATAGCCACAGATAGTGAAGAATAATGAGAAATACCTAGGTTGACTAGATTGTCTCCGAAAGCAGCAACCTTCCCAGTCACTCTGAAGTTTTGGATACAAACTGGAATAAATTACCAGTGTTATCCAAAGAAAGCCACAGATAGAAGCTGATTTCAGTGGGGATCGAAGAATCTTTGCCTTTAGAGGGAACTTGATTGCAATGTATCGATCAATCGCAATCAGGGTGATGATAAGGATGCTCATAGGCATGTTTGTAAAATAGATGTTTTGTATGGCTAAACACAGCTGGTCTACGGGATGCTTGTACTTGGTAAAATATAGCAGGAAAGGCAGGGTGAAGAGCAGGAAACTGTCTGCGACGATGAGGTTGATCATGTACACCTTGGTCTCAGTCCACCTCTTGAGTTTGCAGCAGAAGACCCAGAAGGCAACTGTGTTCAGTGGGATCCCCAAAGCCAGCACTGGGATGTAGACAACCAGCTGAAGCAGCACAATGCTACCCTGTGCATCACTGCCAGTGCAGTTGTTCATGTTGGGCCGTCTCTGCAAGGAAAGAGGGCAGGCATGAGACTGAGCTCAGTGACAGGGCTGGGTCCTGAGGCAGTGCCCCCTCTCACGGCCCTGCAGCTCCTCGTGTCCCTGCATTGCTTATGTAGGCAGCCTCTGGAGGGGTTCACTGGCTCATCAGCACCATCCGTCCCTCAGCCATCAAAGTTGCACTGTCACTTGCTGCCAGCTAAGACAAAAACACAGAGACAGCCCTCTCTTGCCACTGTTGTAGGGTTAAACCTGCCTCATGCTCCCTCCAGTCCTGGTATGAACAGTTTGGGTCATAGCAAAGCAGAACAGTTTTTGTTGTCCCTTACCTTGGCCTCTGCTGCAGTTGTCAGAGCCACTGGCTTTAGGGCAGCCCACACCGGAGCTGGGCAGTGTTCCCCATTTGCCCTCCACGGCTCTCGCTTTGGTGCTGAAGCTGCCACCCCATGGGTTTGCTCTGGGTCTTGCCAGGCCTGAGAACATCCTCAGGGCTTGAGCCCCTCCAGCCGTGGGGCTTTGCTCCCGGGCACAGTGGGAATGCTGCTGCAGGCTGCTGGGTGGGTGCCTGCTGTGGGCAGCTGCCCCCGAGCACAAACCCACTCCTCTGCTGGGGAGGAACAGCTCAGCAGGGATACCACTGACCCCAGCAGGTAACAGGCCCCCAGAGAAAGAAGGGAAAGGGAGCACATATGTCTGATCTCAGCCTTCAAAGGTAGGAAGCCAAAATTTTGCTAGGGCAGAAAATATGAATCCAAAAACTTAGACTATCTCCTGCTCTTCCTTTAAATATTTCAGGGCATTCGCCACCAGCAAGGAGGATGAATCAGACTTTGTCTGCACCTCATAAAGGAAGTGTTTGCAACGAGCCAGGCATGGAAAATGCCCAGATTCTTACAATCTCTTACAAATACATTGCCTTATAAGTCAGCAGCTTCTAAAGATCAACATGTAAATTGTAGTGAAAGTACATGATTGCATGAAGTAACTGAACTGTTTTTAGTGTCCAAGACTGGAAGACAGATCTGGCAACCCCAGAGGAAAGCACAACACCTGCCCTAGCACCAGAACTGGTATGGCAATACTGAACCACAGTACCACTGAACCACAGGCACACAGTCATTTTTACGGTGCAAGTTTTGGAGGAACTAACATACAGCCAGTGTCCTAGTCTTCTTGGGCTTTCAGCCTCATAGGTTTTGGCCACTCTGTGGTTTCAGCCTACCCTGCAGCTGTTCCCTGGCAGCCTGTTGTGGTCACCTTGCAGTAAAAAAGCCACTCTGCCTGCAAACCACTGGCCTGAGGAAGAGCTGAGCCCACTGGGCTGGACATCCCAGCCCCACCGAGTCCCCCGTGTAAGCACAGAGCTGGTGGCAGCTCCCAAGGCTGTGTCCCCACACTTGAGGAGACAGCATGGTAAGAAGCACTAATGGCAAACCGCAGCAAGGGGCAAAGACCCCCCTGAATGGAATGTAGCTGCAGAGCAGTGAGGCAGAAGAGCTGTGAAAGCAGGAGGAAACCAGGGCACCGCTGCTGGCTGACCCTTATGTTGGCAAGCAGGAGCCTTGGCAGGAGGTGAGAAAGCACACCCTGAAGGGCCAGCCGAGCACACTGCCACGCATCGGTGTGGGACAATTAAAAGCTTTTACCTGCTCCTTGTGAGCCGACAGGTGGGCTGAGTCCTCGGAAGGCTGCGGGGCACACGCAGTGTCCTGGCAGGGAAGGAGATCGGTGGCGGCCACGGGTGTCAGTGCAGGGCACAGCTGGCCCGGGCCGGCTGTCACAGCCCGGCACTGCTGAAACAAACCCAGAAATGAACTCGTGCGCTCCAGAAGTGCTTCATTTATCCCCTACTTTTCTGCAGATGGAGTCTCTGGTGCCCTCTGTTGTCCCACTCCCAGCAGCTCAGTGCTTCACCGTCAGTTTTTCCACCCAGAGTGCGCTCCCCCTCCTCGCCTCACACAAACCGGGCAATTAAAATTTAATCTTTTCAGTCGTGGGTAAACAATCTCTGAAATAAAACCCATAATGGTTGCAAATTGCCCTTCTGGCAGCGGAAGGCTCCCCAGGGAGCCCGGCAGGCTGTGCAGCCTGTGGTGCGTTTGCAGAAGGTGCCCCGGGTGGGGACAGTGACCTTTCCGAGGGGGCAGTGGGTGCTTGTGCACCCGGTGACAGTGACCCCAGGGACCCAGCGTGCTGCTCCTTGGTGTCTGTACCAGCAAGGTGACAGATGTGGTGGGCTGGCTCACCCTCTGCACAGCAGCCGGGAGTGTAACGCTGCTCACCAGCATCACTGGGAAGCCAGGGCTGGTTATGACAGTCACTGCCCACCAGGCATGGGCAAGACACACAGTGTGGCAGTGAGGTGCTGGGGCCTTTAGGAACGTGGTTAGGAGCATGCCCCAGTGGTATTTCACAGACGTTTGGATGGTTTTTGATGTCCACTGGCTACAGCAGTTGCAATCCCGTCTCTGTGAGCCAGCTGACAGGAGCCAGACTGGCTCCCTCAGGATTTGTCCCATTAATTCTTGTCTTTGGAGCTGTCGTGGTTGGACACTGGCCAAACCCAGGCACCCATGAAAGCTGCTCACTCGCCCTCCCCTGCCACAGCTGGGCAGAGGAGAGGAAAATTCAGCGAAGGGTTCCTGAGTTGAGATAAGGACCTGGAGAGAACACTCCAAGGGCAAAACAGGCTCGTCTTAGAGATACAAAGTGAGTTTATTACTAACAAAATCAGAGGAGGATAATGAAAAGTAAAATAAGCCCTTAAAAACACCTTTTCTTCCCCCAGCCCCTCCCTCCTTCCCACCAACAGCGCAGGCAGACAGGACCTGGGGGTTAGGTCAGTTTGTCACCTGGGGTTTTCTTCTGCTGCCCCAGGGAGAGGAGTCCTTCCCTGTGAGGCCGTGGGGTCCCTCCCACGGGAGACAGGTCTCTCTGAACTTCTCCAGTGTGGGTTCAATCTCAGGAGCAGCAGCAAAACTGCACCTGCTGCAGCGTGAGCCCCTCCCACGGGCACACAGCCCCCCAAAACTGCTGCAGCGTGGGTCCCTCTTCCCACGGGGTGCAGTCCTCCAAGGCCAGGCTGCTCCATCCTGGGAGCAGAGCCCTGTCTGCACCGGGTCTGCCCCTGGATCAGCCTCCTCCAGGGACCTACCTGCTCTGGCCTGGGCATCTCC
>VZRO01005844.1:29973-51537 GCA_013397915.1 Daphoenositta chrysoptera | reverse complement strand
TGGATCTCTGCATCCCCCGTGGATCCCCAGGGCTGAGGGTGGATCTCTGCATCCCTGTGGATCCCCAGGGGCTGCAGGGGCACGGCTGCTTCACCACGCCCTGCAGAGCAACCTTGGCTCTGGCGCCTGGAGCACCTCCTGCCCTTCCTTCCCCACTGGCCTTGGTGTCTCCGTGTTGTTTCCCTCACATGTTCTCACCTCCTTCTCTTCTCTGGCTAGAAAAAACTGTGGCCGCCTTTGTTTTGATTTTCTTCCTAAATCTGTTATCACAAAGACGTTACCAACCTCTCTCACTGGCCCAGTTTTGGCCATTGCCATGTCCATCTTCAGAGCCATCAGGGATTGGCTCTACCAGACATGGGGGAAGCCTCTGGCAGCTTCTCACAGAAGCCACCTCTGTGGCCCCCTGCTACCAAAAACCAGGCCCTGCAAAACCAACACAGGAGCTCATGGTCCAAAAGGTGACAACAGCAGATCGAGCACCAGCTGTGGGCTCACTGAGGGCAGATGTAGGCCACAGGGGAAGATGTGTTTGTGGGCAGGAAAGACTCTCCCACACTGTCTGGTGGAACGCTCTGAGCATTGCTGGGGCAGAACTCAGCACCATTTTGGAGATTTTTTCAGTATTCAGAAAAGAAAAAAAGCCCAGTTCTAGGGAGCATTTATCCACTTCCTCTCTCCCCCGACTTTTCTAGGCTGCTGACTCATGGAAAGATACACTTCCCTGATGGAAATGTCAGGGGTGTCAATTGGGCAGGCTGTGCAAACCCAGCCCCAGCTGGCTTCGGTGGCAGGGGGACACTCTGAGCCTGAGCTGTGGTGAACCTGGGGGCCGGCCTGGTGCCACAGCACAAAACCAGGGAAGAGCAATGTGAGGGTGACAAATGCCAAGGCAGCAGTAAAAGGGCCTCCCCATGGGTGTGAGGAACAGCCCCTCAGGGATGACGGCTCCGAGGAGATGTCTCTGCACCAGGGCTCAGCAGCGCAGCTGGAGGGGAGCTGGCAGGAGGACTCAGCTCTGAAATCTGGACTTTGTGCCTTTATGGCATTGGACAAGTGTTGCTTTCATCCCGAAAGTGTTCCTTCACTCCTGTCTGACCTGTTGAGTTGAAGGGGAAGGAGGTCAGGACAGTGCAGGCTGTTTTGTAGGGACATGTACTCAGTAATGTGCCAGAACCACCTGAACAGCCACCCAACCCAGCCTGCCAAAGGAATAGGATAAATATAAACTGGATTATTTTAGTAATGCAAACAACCTGAAATACACAATGAGGTAAAATTTGATATATACATTTGTACATGTTGGCAAACTGGATTATTTTAGTAATGCAAACAACCTGAAATACACAATGAGGTAAAATTTGATATATACATTTGTACATGTTGGCAAGAAGGATCAATATATTTTAGCTGCAGAATGTAAAACAAGAGGCACATGGCTCACCTGTCTTCCTGTAAGAGTAACAAGTAGGTGCTGAAGGGTGGAATGGAGGCATGTTCACAACTAGTGATTACATACACACTTTTACACTTCTCTGTGACCTATTTGTTTAACAGAAACATAGGGTATATAAATTGTAGTTGACTTCGTAATGCTAAACCTAACAAAGAGCTTGCCAGAAAAAAAGAACAACGTTTATCCCAATAGCCCTGAAGCTTTATTTCCTCTTTATGTGGTGGATGTTGTGGGGGGTGCGGGTTAGGTGGATTTTGTCCCTCTTTGTCCTTTAGCAAGTCTGTATCTGCAAGGGGTGGGTTGCATCTGTTTTCGGAGTGCTGGGTTTGGGTGGTAGGAAGGCTTCATGGAACTCCCTGGTGACAAAGTAGTAGCAGACACTATCGAGGCAGCAGTTGGACGTGGCAACGCACCTCATCAGGGAGGAGAAGTTCTTCATGACACAGAGCAGGAAACAGGTAGCTCCAGTGTTCTCCATGATGAACCTGGCAAGTAGCCCAAGGTAGGCTGGCAGAAAACATATTACAAATACAATCAGATTTGCATAAATAATGTGTACGGCTTTCCGGATTGATTTCTCCTCCGGTGAATTCGTGTTCAGATGTTTCTTGAGGTTCCTGATGACTTCTGTGGAGCAAAAGGTCAAGATTGCTAATGGGAGAGTGAAAATGAACAAAATGTACAGCAGGGTGAGAGCAGCAGGCATGGGGGTGTAGGTCTGGGAGCAGAGAGCTGCGTGTCTCTGCCGGAGCTGGACAGTGGCACTGATTATCACCGAGACCCACAGAAGCCCACAGAGGAGGGCAGCCTTTGCTGGGGACCTGAAGGTCCTGGCTTTCAAGGGGTGCTTTATGGCAATGTATCGATCAATGGAGATAAATGAAATTATGTAGATGCTCACTAACATGTTGATAAAATACATAGTCTCTACAAACTGGCAGAGCTCCCCTCGGGCTGACTTAGTCCAGAGCAGATAAACCATGGACGGCAAGGTGCAGATGACAGAGAAATCTGCAATGACTAAATTGATTACATACACCCTGGTTTCTGTCCACTTCTTCATCTTGCAGAAGAACACCCAGAAGGCAAGGATATTAAACAGTGCTCCAAAAAAGAAAATGAGGCTATACAGAGCAAATTCAGTGAGGAGAACATGGTGATGCAGTTCTAGATTTGTGGTGCTGCAGTTGTTGGACGCATTCATTGTCCTGAGTTACAGATGCTGTATGATGTTCTGAGACCTGAAATGGGAAAAGACATGGTAAGACCTCTTAGTAGCTGTAAAAAAAGCACATATAAGTACATATGTCCTTTGTTAAACATGTGAATCTGAGCTTTACAGAGCTGTCTTTCTCAGTCAACCTGTGGCATCCTTTGGCATCCTTTGCCAAGCTTTGTTTGTGTTCACTCAGTTTATGAGTATCTCAGGGTACACTTCCAATAGGACATGGCAGACAGCCTTTATTAAACAGGGCGTCTTGAAGTGTGGGTGGGCAGGAGGCAATAGGGCACTTAGAAGAGCCCCATAGGTCATGGGCACATCCTGTGACAACGGGAACAATAATTCCTTAAGCCAGGCTGTGCAGATGAAGTAAAATTACCCTTAGCTTGGTGTTGAGCGAGGCAGGGATTGCAGCCACCAAAACTAAAGCCTGGCACAACCCATGAGCAAAAGCTCTTCTGTCAGATCTACTGGCTTTGGATTCAGATTGGGGGTGAAGGGCTGGGACTGCATAGCAGATGTCACTCGATAGACATCCTCATGCTCTGGCTCTAATTGGGAAGGTTTCTGAGCCTTTGGACTGCCTTGTGAACCCGGAGCTCCTTCTCCAATCTGAGGAGAACAGCTGAATCTGCGTTCCTGCTTTCCCAAAGGCATGCTTGAAACCCTAAGGGAGAGAGTGAGGTATGCTGCTCTCCACCTCACCAGGAGGGGAATGGGGGATGGAAGGATTAACCCGATTTTAAGCCCGTTTGTTCCAGGAGAGAGTCTGCAGATGCAAAGCAGAAAGGCACATGTGAAAGAGGGAACACCACTGCAGAACAGGGAGCTCACCATTAAAGGCTGTATTGGATGGCTCCTGCTCCAGGCAGGCATCCAGCCACTCTTGGAAATCCATGGTACAGGTAGGAGCTATTGAGCCTCTGTCCCACTGGGTGCAAGATGTTTTGCAAGAGAATTAGTTGTGTGGAGAGTGTGAATTCATGGGCTGATAAAAATCATCTTTCGTCAGCCCCCATCCTGTGCAAAGTGGCTTCATGTGACGTGCACATGGAACAATTCTCTGAACGGCTGATTCTGAGTATCTGTCACTGGATTTCTGCTTGCATCTAAATGCACTTCAGAAAGAAAAATAACCCTTCAATGTAAAATAAGTTTTTTACCACTCTAACAGGAGAGTGGAGTGGGGAGGGATCTGGTGATCCCACAGCTTTCAGAGAAGTGGGAAGGGACACCATGTCTTCCTGGTTAAGCAGTTATTTGCCTCCACCAGCAATGCAGACTTTGTGGCCAATTGGCCAGTAGGGCACTGCCTACAAATCAGAATTCAGGTCTGAAGTGACTGAAAAATACACAAATCACTCACTTTCTGGGGGGATATGTAAGTGCCTTGGGCAATAGCAGACACTAACGTGACTGCTGCACAGATCTCTCTCCCAGTTCTTCTATGCTCAGGTCTGGGTTTCCCAACAGAGGCTTGCTGCTCGCTGCCTGTACCCTGGGAGGAAGGGGACACTTGTCCCCTGAGGAAAACCCCTCTGAACTATGGTAAGTAGCAGCAGGGAGCTGTCACTGGTTATGGTCACAAACTGCACGAGGCAGAAGTCTGACAGCTGCTCTGGTGCCCAGGTTTCTTTCCACTGCCCTGGAATGCAATGCCAGCAGCAATGCTGCTCTGCAGTGCCAGCAGCAGCCTCTGCAGAGGCACAACACAGGCAAACCCCACTGCTGGGCTCTGCAGCATGAGGGCTCTGGCCAACGCTGCTGTTGGAGCCGGACACCTGGCCCAGAGCAGCTCCCAGCGGCAGGGCTCACAAGTGCTCCAGGCACAAGGCAGTCCAGAGGCTGGGAGGAGGATGGAGGAAACAAGCAGAAGGTTTAAAGCAGGCCAAAAGCACTGATAGGGGATGACTGAGAAAAAAGCTTGACAAGCTAGCATATCCTGTGGCTGCTGGAAATGCTTACTGTGGGGTAGATGAAATGCCTGCAGCATCAGAGGGGCTAGGCAGCAACCTACAGCTGTGACAAAAGGCTGGAGACAGCTGTGAAACAGCATCTTGCTGCTGCTGGAAGACCAGGAACAGGCTGGGGCTCAAGAGACAAGGTCACCAGTACTGTGCAGGGTGTCCTGCTTTCCCCACCACAGGCTGGGGAGGGCTGGTCAGCAGCTGCCCCCCAGCACAGAAGCTGGTGACCATCTGGGGAGGAAGGCCAGGGCTGGGCCTGTTTCCTCCAGCAGCTCAAGATGCAGGAGGCTTCTGCCAGACCCCAAACAGAGAGGCTGGAGGAGGATATGCAAGGCAGAGGCTGAAGGCACAGTGGATGTTGCAGCAGCTCTGTGGTGGTCGCATCCAGTGCTTTTCCAGTGGGAAAGCAGCTGCACTGAAGAGGGAGTCCTGCATGTAAAATCCTCCTCCTTCCTTCTGGGGGGAGCTCAAAAGTGAGCAGGCTGAAGGCTGAATATGGTGGGTGAAATAAAGGGTGGATATGGTGGGTGAAATGGCTAAAGACAGCATGGGAGCCATGGTGGGCGAGGGAAGGGACCTGGAACTGAGCAGAGGGAGAACAAGAAGGAAAATGGGGGTGAAGCTGGGTACATCACATCATCTTCTGCATCAACTGCCCTCAGACCTGCCACTTCCATGGCAACAGCCCTGAATGTCACCAACATTCCTATAAATGGAATTGGCGACCCTCAGCACATATTTAATGAAGATGTAGCACAGGTATGAGAATAGAGCTGGACAGGGCAGTACTTTTCAGAGGTGTCAATGTACCCACAGCACTGCTGGCAGGCCCTGGGCAGGCATTGGGCTGGGGGGAAGCAGGGCCAGAAAGAGTGAGCAGGAAAATTGCCCCCATGGAGAGGAGACTCAGGGGAGGGCCCTGCCATGGTATTGCAGTGAGGAGCTTTTCCTTTCTGATTCCAAATAGCATAAAGAAATCTGCAAACTGCCTGCTCCAACCTTGCTGCTGTTGTTCACACCTCTCAAATGCAGGGATCTAAGGCACAGCACCTTTTTCTCTTCTTTTTTGAAACTTGTGTTCTTTCAGGCTCATCTATCACTGCATCCCTTGAAAACTTTAATGTGGTCACCTTAACCATGATCTGCTTTGAGAGATGCTGGAAGGGGTTCTCTTAGACAAAAAAAAGTCTCTTAGAATCACTCCTTTCCCATGTTGGGATGAATTAACTTCCAGTCCTCAGGTGCTGTGATATTCCAGGTAAAGCACCCAGAGAATAGTTTGGAGTAAGAACAGAAACTGAAAGGCTCAGAGATCACAATCCACCCCATGGACTCCTGCATTGCAGGGACCTCACTGCCCTGCAGAAACCACGCTCAAAGCCTCCTCTGCCTCCCCCCAGGCACAGCAGGACCCTGATCAGCAGTTCACAGCAAGAGAGGAGGAAACTAAGTGATGTTACCTGCAGATTTAACGTGACAAAGGCAGCAGCGGGTGCCACCGAGGGCAGGGCACGCAGGGCAGGGCAGGACGAGCGGGGCCGGGCAGGGCTGGAGGACGGGCAGGGCTGCCTGTGCAGGGCAGGTGCCTGGCACCAACAACTCCCTGCTACTTGAGGGTTTCCAGAGCACCTCCTCCTCCTGCGTAACAGGAGATTTCACATCAGTTAGGTTTTGAATGCCGGTCTGCTGGCCAAATCAATGGTGGCAATTCTTTACAGTGAGCTCTAGCGCCTCACCACTCGGCACTTGCTAAAAGGGTGTGTTCTACAGCTAACAGTGATGTTCAGCAGCTCGGGATTTGAAATGCTGTGCTCAAGTCTAAGCTAAGTAAAGCCAGGAAGGTGCAATGTCTGGTTTGGAGGTACACCTGAGTAGTTGAGTTGTGCCTGCACAGCTCTGGGCATGGGGGTGGGCACACGGAGCAGCTTGGAAAGTCATGTAGGCTCTCTCTGGGCTGCAGAAAGCCTCCCCAGCCCTCCTCTAATGCTGCACTCAAGTGGTCCCTTGGGTTGGGTTTGGTGCCTGGGGCATGGATGGAGCAGGAGAGGGTCATGCTGGGGCTCTGGCCTGCACTCCTGTTGGAGCACAGGCACTGCCAAACCATCGGAGAGCTTCAGCTGGCAACTAAACCAAGGCCTTGGCATCTCACCTGGGGGGCAAAGAGCTTCACTTGTTGAACTCTGCATGGACAGAAGTGGAGGGGGCAGACAGAGCTGTAAGCCCCAAAGGGCTCAGTAATGGGCTGTCAATTGGTGTCAGTAATCAGCGTGCTCTACAGCTGGTGGGGCTGCCTGGCTGCACACTCAGCCTCGGTGCCTGGCCAGCTGTTGCACGGCTGTGTTGCAGTGAGGCACGTGGTGGTTGGCTGCTCTTCAGTTAGCACGATGGGTGCTCTCCTGGATATGGGAGCTGTGAGAGGAAGAGAAGAGAAGAGAAGAGAAGAGAAGAGAAGAGAAGAGAAGAGAAGAGAAGAGAAGAGAAGAGAAGAGAAGAGAAGAGAAGAGAAGAGAAGAGAAGAGAAGAGAAGAGAAGAGAAGAGAAGAGAAGAGAAGAGAAGAGAAGAGAAGAGAAGAGAAGAGAAGAGAAGAGAAGAGAAGAGAAGAGAAGCTGGAGCTCGGGCTCTCAGGCACTGCTGTGGTGAGTGAAGGATGGCAGGCTGCCAGCACTGCCCGCGTGTCCCTGGCTCAGGAGGTGCCCGGTGGCACCAAGCAAAGGAAGCGCTGCAGCACAGCTGCCAAACGAGGCCGTGCAGGGGAGAGGACCCGGCACGGGATCCTGAAGATAAGACCCACTCGTTCTGCTCCACCACAAGGCTTGTGCAGCTTGCAGCCATCCCATACCCGCAGAGATGTGCGTGCTGATCACAGCTCGGGAGGCAAACAGGCATCCCAAGCCCTTGGTGTGCCTGTCACGGGAGGAACGATCTGTGTGTAAGGCAGGAGCCACATCAAATATCTCTGAGCCACACGCTGATAAGACCCTCAGATAGCATCTGGCATTTGCAAGGTGCTGTGGAGGAAGAGGGCAGGGAAGCATGGTGACATGAAATGCTGCAGTGGCTCTTTGGGTCACAGTGTGAAAGAGGGACAGGAGGGTCACTGCAGGTGTTCAGGGACAGGAAAGGCCTGTGTGAAGAGAGCCACAAGGCAAAGGTGGTCAGAGCTGTTTGCCCGTGATAGCTGCAGCTGCATTTGCTGGAGAGGCTGATGCTGTGAGTTATTTTTGAGTTAGAGCCCATGGTGATGGCCTTGTTCACAATCACTGAGGCTGGAAGGAACCTCTTGAGCTTTCCACCAACCCTTTGCTCAGAGCCATTGCTGAGGCCACGGCCAGTTTGGTTTGGAATAGTTTGAAGGATATCTCCACACATTCTCTGGGCAACCTGTTCTAGTGCTTGATCATTCTGAGACAAAACTTTTTTTTATATTTAAACAGACTTACCTGTATTTCAGTTTGTGCCTTTTGCCTCTTGCCCTCTCAGCAGCATCAGGGAGTGGACATGAGGCAAAAGGCACAAACTGAAATATAGGAAAATCTGTTTAAACATAAAAAAAGTTTACTCCCTGCCATTGGGTGTTGATACACATGAATCAGATCCTTGAGAGACTTCTCCAGGCTGAATGGTCTCAGCTCTTTGAGCCTCTCCTCATACAGGGGATATTCCAGTCCCTTAATCATCTTTGTGGCCCTTCCCTAGACCTGCTCCAGTGAGTCCATGTCCTTCTTGTGCTGGGGGCCAGTGACAGTGACAGAGTGAGATAGTCTCACCAGCAGTAGGCAGAGAGGTAGGATACACCTCCCCGAGCTGCTGGCAGTGCTCATTCTCCAGCAGCCCCAGCTGCTGTTGCCTGCCTCTGCTTCCATGGCACACTGCTGGCTCACAATCAGCTTCATTTCCTCCTGGAGCCCAGGTTCTTCTCTGCCAAGCTGCTTTCCAGCAGGTCAGCCCCAGCCTGTACAGGAGTATGCAGTCATTCCTCCTCAGCTGCAGGAATCGTGAGGACTGACTGTCCTGCAGTTCTCTGGATGCTCTTTCCTGCCTTTCCTGAAGGGTGACATTTGAGGAAGACAGCAGGGCTGAAGGGAAGAGCACACCATGAGTGTCAGCTCACATGCAGGCCTGGCTGTAAAAGGTGAGGAGATGAGCAGCAGTGGAAAATTACTGTGTGCCACATGATCTGCAGGGGCTGCTGTTGATGGTGGGGACTATAAAGTGCCAGTGCCAGAAGGAGATGGAACTCAGGCTGTGGAGGAGAGAGGAGGGAAGGAGCACTGTTCCATGGCAGAGAAGGGGAGGGGCAGGTGAGAACAGCTGATTTGGAGGTGGTGATCTAGGAAAGAGCCCCAAAGAGGGAGGTAAGACAGGAGGGTGAGGTGGCTGGGGGAGAAGACCATGGATGTGGGACAGGGATGGACACAGGCCATACTGTCTGGACTGATGAGCTCCACCGCTGGAAGGGGCCAGGGGACACAAAGACATGGCAGTAGAGGACCTCTGGGATGGTGGCAGCCAAGCAGCACTGGGGGAAGGTCAGTCTGTGACAGTGGCACCTGCCTGCAGCAGTGTCTAGCCTGGACAGAAGGATTTGTTCCCCCATGGAAGACAGGAGCAGGCTGCTTGTGCTGGGTCTTCCTGAGCACCTGGCATTTTTCACGTGTCTTCTACCAAATCTCAGCGCTGGAAGATGCTAAACTGATACAGATTATATCTGTTTGTGTTTTGCTAAAATAGAGCACACTAAGTAGGACTAAACAAAGTGGGTTTGGTTGTGGTGTGAAACAGGGGCAACACCTACGTGAGATGCTGCAAACCTTCACCAGCCAGCCTGGGCAACCTTTGAAGGCACCACCTTTTCCATGACAGCAAGGCAAAAACACTCATAAACTTGGTTTCGTTGTGTTTTTTTTATCCCCCTTCCCCTCCCTCAATCATAAACATCTCTTTCCTACATAATCAGTTTGAAAGGTCACTTTGTTGTGCAGTCCTATGGGTTTGGAAGGTCTTCACCTTCATTAATATTCCAAATTCAAAGATTAATTTATTTCCAGTTTATGTTCGCGTGTCCAAGAAGGAGGAAAACAAAGACGGGCTGAGGATGGCAGTGTTTGTAGAGCCAGCCATGCTTTGTTCAGGGGGCCTGCAGCAATGCTCCACTCACACAGTGCTGTACAAATACATCCCACAGGTGCCTCTGTTTGGAATTAATTTAATGTATGACCAGCACATACTGGACCAAATCCTTAGTGCTCTTCAGGCTGCACTCCAGCCTATCCAGCCTCGTTATGTTGATGCTATGGACTCACATAATTGATTTCCTGAGATAAAATACTCCCTTTTGCTCTCTCTCTCTCTCTCGCTAAGAATCATTTTGTTTCTGAGTGCCTTGTGCTTGAGTGGAGATATCTAATGTTTCAAGAGCTCCACCAGACTTTTTTTTCATCACTTTCCCTAAACCACAAGACACTCAAAAAAAATAAAAAACAAATTGAGAAAAGTGGGGTTTGCTAATGGGAAGCAACAGAGGAGAGTGGAAATAGGCCTGGTAATTGTAACCCGTGTTCTGACCTTGTCTAATCCCAGGAGAGCAAGTCAATTTATCCTTGGCTTTCACCAGAAGTCTGTAATTTGCCTGTAGTTATCCTCCCCATTTCTGCGTGTGGACAGAGGCACTTCCAGCCTGGGAGGAGCATCACTCCTGCAGTGTAGTACACACAAGTGTTAGAGGCTTTTGCTTATACCTTTGGACTTTGCCTATAGGACTGCTTTGTTCTTAGTCTTCTAAGCATTCCTAGCACAGACTAGGATGAAACGTGTATATACTGGTTTTCCTGAAATAAAAGTGTTCCTAAAACACACTGGATTCATCACCCTTCTTCCTCCTGCTCATTTTTCCACTTGTCTTCTAAACCCCATTGCATTTGTTTTTTCATAAGTGTGGATGAGAACGAGCAGTTTAGCTCAGAGGTTCTTCCCCTTCAGAAATGTCTCCACTGCCCCTTGTGGGGGCATTTTCTACAGGACACACCGCCAGCCCTTTCCTCTGCATCCAGCCCTGCAAGGGGGGGCCTGGCACCACTGCTGCTGTCCCCTTGTCCCCGGAGCAGGGGTGGCTGCCAGCACACCCCCAGCCTTCCTGAGTGCTGAGGTGCCTGGTGGCTCCAGCACAGCTCTGCTCGTGGGGTGACAGACCTGGAGCACCACAGGCACTCGCCATGGCACAGGGAAAGAGCCCAGAGCTAATGAGGCAGGGCCTTTTCTCATCTTCAGCCACCCCTCAGGGTCCCATGGCCTCAAGTGTTCCTGCCTTTTTGAACATACCCTGCCACCCAGACCAAACACATTGTTAAACTGGGAAACTTTCACTGCAGGAGGCAGGAAAACCATCAGAGGGTCCGCAGAGGTACAGGGAGGAGGAGTGCTCCATAAACACCCACTTTACAGAAAGAAAATGATCCCATCTTTTAAGAACTAGAAATAACCTGGCAAAGGAGAGGTGATAAATTAGATTCAAGTCTGTCTCACCTCATTTGGAAAGGTGATGATGAGTCTGTACCAAAAAGACACTCTTACATCAGACCTGTTTCCATTTCCTGAAACTGAAAGCAAATTTAGAAATACAGTTTAATACTAACTTTAATAAATGGAAATTTAGGAATAGCTCATTCACCCTTTGACTCAGTATTTCCAGAAGGCAAATGAGCAACTGACTAGAAAGGGAGGTTTGGCAGAGAATAATCATGCCAAGGAATTACATTTCGATTTCTTCTTCATTACTGCATGTCAGAAACCCACTCTTTTTTTTTCTGCTGGAGAGATGAGCCACGCAAAGAAAGGCCACAGAACAGCTTGAAAAAGCGAAATTCAGTGTGGCAGCCTGGTTAGTGGTACAGTGATGATGGCTGATAAAGCATCTGTGTCACAGCATGGCACGGGGCACTGCCTGCACACAGCCACTGCTGCCTGGCAGGGCTTGGGCTGGGCTCCTCAGCAGCCAAGGGGAGGTGGAAACCTGGAACAGAGCATTTAGTGGAGGGTCCCTGAAGGACTTGGGCACAGCCTTTACCTCTCCTGCATGAACACTACGCCACATGAGCACTGCAAGCACCTGTCCCAGTTCCAGTGAAGATCAATGTCTCATCAAGGATTAAGTGGCTGAGTACTTGTTCCATACCAGAGATCCACGAGATCTGTCAATAGCTCCAAAGCACTGGGCACAGAGGGCAACCAGCTACTGATGACAAATGTGTTTTGCCTTCCTGTGCAGGCTACTGAGCATCAACATAATTACATTGTGCTATTGGAATAACAGGACTTAAAGCAAATGACACCACCCTGATCCAGCTGGGTGGTGGGAGCCATAGATCTGTCTGTGCAGTTATAGAAAATGTAATATGCCAGTGATGGGATTCCTTGGTAACCTTTGCTGGGCTGCCTTGTAGAGTAAAACAGTAAGTTGGTCATGTTTGCATTGCTTTTCAGGCCAGGGAAGCATATAAACAAATCTATAAATGTTAACCTTTCCCCTCTGCAGGGCTGTGCTGACACACTGTGCTCAGAAGATAAAACACATTTCTGAGATGTACATATTTCTCACTTGCACGGACACGAAGCAGGGAAAATGTGGTTTGGTAAGGTCAGCTCCAGCCTCAGACACTAGAATTTAATTTTGAGTTTGGACATCTTGGCTTTCAGCATCTCACAGTTAAAACATGTGTGAAGCTGTGCACCCACGGAGAGCCACTGATTTACACCAAGATATTTTCACTCTTACTTAATCACTCTGTCATGCAACCACTCACCAATGGTAAGGAATCGACACAGCACGACACTTACAGCCCGCTGGCCTCGTGCCATAGACAGCCTTGTGCCCAGAACCCTGACAACACTGACAGCCCTGCCAGCACACACAGGCCTTCCATGGGCCTCCCACTTCCAGACCTCCCTGTTGTCTAGGAAAATAAAAAACAAAACTGGGGCAGGAAAATTGGCTAAAAAAGACCCCCTGTGGTGGCGGTGGCTGCTCCCCTTCCCAGCACTGAGCGAGCAGGGGCTGTGCAGCTCAGCAAGCTCAGGGCATCAGGGAGCACGTGAGGAGAGAAAAACAAGAACCCCATAAAGTTGTGCTGGATCTCATTTAACTGCAAAGTTCATTTGGTGTCTGGGTCTGTGTCTGCTTTGCTCTGTTACTTTTCTCCTGTGTGATAGCCTTTCACCAGAGTTTCTGACTCAGAGAAGCAGTGAATTCCCCACAGCTCCTTTGTGCAAATATCTGACCACAGTGCACATTCGAGATGTCCCTGATAGGGCCCTGAGCCTGCACATAAACAACCATGCACCTCCTCATGCCTTCTTAGGGCAGGGCTTCCCTTGGTGCCAGTCAGTGACATCTAGAGCTGCCCACAAAGTTTTGTGGCTGCAAAAGTGACAGTAGCCCCTCTACCCTTATTGGGTCCCTGCCCTTTACCTCTCCCTAGCTTTAATGATTGAAATACTTTCAGTGCTTCAAAATACTCATTTATGGCAGTATTGGTTGTTTTGGAGAAGAGAAGACCTCCTGTGGGAGGTTGGTCCTTAAGAAGCGACGCAGGTACCTCCTGACCTGCTCATCCAGCACAAACCTGAAGCACAGTGATGTGACCAACTTGTGCAGTTGCTTCCAGAGCCCTGAGCTGGGTTGAAGCACTGAGCCCCAGTCCCAGCACCCCAGTGCTACCCATCTGAGACAGGACATTTTGGGGTTACTCGCTGGGAGTCTCCATCCGCTGTCCCTGTCACCACTGCTGCACACAGAGCAGGCCCTGAGAAATCCCCACCTGAAACCTGAGGCTTCTGAGCAAATGTGCTGCTGGAGCTGCCTGAAAGGCACTGTCCAAACTCCCCCTCTAATGCAACACCTTACAGAGAGCAGGCTGTGACCCCTTGGGTCACGCTGAGCAGGAACCTCTGGGGACACCTCTAAGCTGCTGATACAACTTCAGGCTATTGCTTCATCCCAACAGCCCCTAAAATGTGCATTATTTCCTTCACTGCATCAGTATCTTTTTGGCATTTCGACTGAGATGTCAGTCACTCTACTCACCACGGCCTTGAGCACAGTATGGTGTGTCCCACACGCAGACAAAATCTCTCATCTAGTAGTTCTCCTTTCCTCCCTGAAGTAAAAGGTCAAGGAAAAACCAGCCTCTTTCTGTTGGTATTGCCGGAAGGCATGTGACACAAATGTGATGTGATGTTTATTTTTTGCCTCCTAGACCCCTAGGTTTAAAAACTTGCAGGCACAGGAAGTAACCCTCCGTGACTTACTTCTATTAAATTTTAAAGCAATTTCCCAGTTTGCTACAAGGTGACAGAATGGTTTATTGACGTCCTGGGGTGCCTAAACACAGTTCCTGTTAATGTGCCCACAATGCTTCGTCGCCACAGGAAGGAGGACACTGATGCTGCGTGGCTGTGAGCACACACCTGCCCACCTCAGCCCTGGGACCCTGTGTGTGTTCAGGGACATCTCCACCAGCCACGCAGGGGGATTTCCTTCCTCTCCCCTGTGCTGAGGGGCTGGAGCAGTGAATAAACCGGGGTGAGGACAGAGGGGAGCTCTGGGCACAGCAGGATGGGGAGCTCAGCACCTCCAGCACCCACCCTGCCCAAGCCTTCCTGCCCTCACACCCACACCTCTGTGAGCTGCTGCCCCTCAGCTGTGTTCTGGTCCCTCTCACGCTGACATAAATCCAGAGCGACAATCTATCAGCCAGGCAGACATAGATCCTCAAACAGAAATACCCAGGAGCAGTAAATCCAAGCAAAACCATGTCCTCTCAGGGAAAGAAACAAGGAGCAAGGAAAAATTATTTGCTCAACTTGCTTATGTGTTTAATGAAACCAGTCATGGTTCCTCCTTTCTCTTCCATTAAGTTACATTAATTTCACTGTAAACCTTTTGCCACAGGAAATCTCTGCTTGATTTGCTTTCCTGATTGCAGATCACTGTGTTGCTTTTCCTCTGAACAGTGATCAATCTCCATTTTGCTTGCAGTAGCTCTGCCAGGACTTATCACCCTGCTGGATGCAGGTCATCCGAGGTGACCAGAAGGTTATAGTCAGGGGAAATGGTGTCTGAACTAGGTGTCTACAGGTCATTTTTTCATTTTGTATCATCGTTTCCAGATAAGACAGTTTCTAAGTGGAAGAGTTTGCACCCACTCCAAAATTCAGATTAGCCCCACATTCTGTGGGCAGATCCTCGTGACAGTGATATTTCCTCTTGACATTTAAACACTTGCAGCTCTCACAGCCTCAAGCCCCTCTCTAGGGAAAGATTAATCCCATCCCTGGGAGGGAGGCAGGCAGGCCCCTGTTCCAGTGCAGGAGCACCTGAACTCCTACACCTGGTCCAGGTGGCTTTTAGGTGCTACACCCACATAGTAAAAGTAATTCCTGCCTGAAACAACTTGGGGTTTAAAATTGCCAGTTCTGAAGACACTGGCATCAGCATGGTAAGTCGAAACACAGCAGTAGCAGCCCTCCCTGGGAGCAGTGCTGGTGTGTCTGCTGGGCAGTGTCCCTGCTGAAGATCAGCTCTGGTACCTTCAGTTCAAGTGCCTTGCTGACACCGGTGTTAAATTCGGCTGGGGAAACTGATGCTCAAATTATTTTTAATGCAGCCAAAGAGAGGAAATGAGTTCATTTGTGGTGTTAAGGTCTGTCTGGCAGATGGTCCCTCAATACCACAAGAATCAGGTATGAATAACCCGAAGCTGTAGTGTAATTCAGACTTCTATTTCGACCATTTGAGGTGGTTATTTCTGAGAGCAGCGAGTGTGACATCTCAAACTCAGGCTGCTCTGGTGACAGCAGGACCCACAGCACAGCAGGGACCTGGGACTTGGACATCATTTACACAGACCTGCTGGAGGACATTTTAAATACTTGCAGTTGGACAAAACAAAGTTAAACACAAGGCCCAGAGTTATTTTTGGGTCTGGCTGTGCGTAGCTGAGTGTCCCAGGATATCCTCGTTGTTCATCACCTACCTGTACTAGTTTGAAAACAAACCAGTGGGAGACTCCAAGTCAGAACTACAATTTAATAGGAAAATTAAAAATAAAGGCAGAAAACACTGACTGAAGCTGAGTCAGGATACAACCTGCCACCCTGCCGGGCAGGGTGGTGGTAGCAGTCTGATTAAATGGTGGCTGCAGTCCTCCTGAAGTGATAGATGTGGTTCTGTTGAAGGGGTGATCCTGTAGAAGGGTCTGGTCTTCCTCTGAAGGTCCAGTGGTGGTTATGTAGCTCTTGTCCTCTGGGAACCCAGTAGGTAAGGGCTGCCTGTCATGTTCCAAGCCTCAGATTATATCCAGGATGGAACGCTCGGTTCCTCCTCCTGGGCAGAGCATCTCACAACGGGATGATGTAGTTTATGAGTCTTGCAGTGAGGCTTGATGCCCCGTTAGCAGAAGACATCCCTTGGAGTGAGTTATCAGGGATGACAGGAGATAAGGAACACTGCCCCAGCTGCTTTAACAGCTTATGACCATGGTGATAGAATTCATACTTTTGGTTACACCTTACATTGTAACCTAAGACACTACCCCATAACCTTTGCTCTGGCACTTGTGCACCCTTCAAAGGGGACAGGGGCAGCTGACACCAGGCTCAGCTTGCTCACCTGGGTCTTGCAGCCAGGAGTGCAAAGAGGTGAGTGGGTAGTCTGGGAACCTGCTCAGTGGCCGTGTGTAACTGGCACTGGGGAGGTTTTTTAGGGAGTCACTCCACAGCCCCCGAGCTCCAAGCACTGTCCTGCCAGGAGCCAGCGCTGTGCTGCTCTCAGGGCACCAGGGCACTCACCTGGGCACCAGCAGCATCTTGTGGCTGAGAGACTCCCCCTTCATTTGCCCTTGCCTGGTTCTGAAAAGAAAATAAATTTCTGGAAATGTCTGTAATGTACAGAGCACAGGGACCTCTCTGGCTATTAGCACATCCCAGGAGCCTTAATAAGCCTTGAAAAAAGAGATCGAGAAAAAGTCATTAAGCTTTTTCTTTGTTTCCACAGCTTATTATCTACCTTCTTCTCTGACAGCCTCTTTTGTGACTGAGCACAGGGCAAACAGTGCAACAAACTGCTGCAAAGGCCAGAACCTGCCTGCACTTTGCTGCTGGGGTGCCTCAAACGCAGCCTTGCTGCACAGGCTGGGGGCTGCCAGCGCCTGAGAGGGGAGCAGTGACACTTCCTGCATCCCAAAACACATCCAGCTGCCACTGCCAACAGGGACTGGTGGCTGAACAGCAACGTGGAATCCTGCTGGGGCACTGGGGGAGAGGACAGACCGGGGGCTCTTCGAGGGCCTCCTGCGACGAAGGCTGGTGGTAGAGCAGAAATTGCTTTGGAACCGAACCATGATTCTTCCACTCCTGTACTGAAAAACCAGGCACATAAGAAGAAAAATGAGAAAAAAAAAACCCAACAAAACCCCAGGAGAAAATAAGATTTAACTCTTTTAACCTTTGAGACAACATTTCCGAACAGATGTGCCAGTGACCAATTTCCTAGGATACACCAATTTCCTAGGATACATTTCTCAGAGCAGGGCATCCTAGGGATCCCTTTCATATCACAGCTCTTCTGTAGCCTTTGAGCTCTGCTGCAGGAGCTTTACCTGGCATGCACCCACCTGCCTGAGCCACAGGGAGAGGGAAGATGCCAGTGACTCCAACTAGCCAAGGCCCTTCCCTTACTGTGCTTGAGATTTTTGCACAGGGAACGCCCTGTTTCTGTACCGGGCTGTCTTTCAGAGAGATATTACTCACTTTAACATGTCAAGTAACAAATTTATTTTGCTTTTTGTCCCCAGTGCTAAATTAAAATCTGATTTACAGTTTGGTGCCCATCATGTTCCATTTCCAGGTTCCCTGAGATGCACGTTCCTGCCCAGACCCCTTCCCTGGCGTTGAGGAGCATGTTACCACTCAGGCAACCTGGCCCCATGAAGACCACAGCGCTGTGTTCACCCGTTCCACCACACCCCATCTTTAAGGAAGCTGAAAGAGAGGAGCACAGAGTACAGGTCTGCACTAATAAACACCACAAGAACAACGTTTTGCAGAGATCTGAAACCCTGTGTCAGCTGAATTATCCAGGCTGGGAGAGCCAAGCCTGCAGCTCGGGGCCAGTACATCTCTGAGACACTTTGGGGCTTACAGCCCTACAAGGACACGATGATTTATAAAGATCTTAAAAACAAAAAAAAAAAAAGAGAAAATCTTTAAGAAATAAAAAACACAACCCCAAAAGTTAAAACAAGAATAAGAAGGACTACGTAGAAAAGCCTGTTGTAAGCCTGCCCATGTATAGCAGAGTAGCAATTGCTCCCATGGGATTTAATCACACAATCATTAGGAAACTCATTAGCTGATAGATTTTATTTTGGCAACTAAAGATAAGATATCATCAGGGACTGCAACAGCAAAAAAAAAGATAATATTAAACGACCCTTCACACATATCAAATGTTCAATTACAAGCAGTTAGAAGAGTGGCTTCTGGAGGAACTTAGGCTGATCTGCCAGCAAAAGCATATCTTCATTACCCTCTCTGGCCAACCCCAAAGAGTTGCAAGAGGGCAAGAAATCCTGTGCAGTAATTGGCATTACGGAGTCCAGCAATCCAGGACAAGGTAAATTACTGGTAAGGAGGGTTTATTGTGCATGCTCCTGGCAGACAGCCCCGTGCAGCTCTGGCAGTGGATCCTGGTGGGTGTTCCCGTTTCTGACCCAGCGCAGCAGGGCTGAGCACTCAGCAGGTGCTGGCCAGAACCTGCTGGGTTGGCCCCTCCCAGGGTTTTGCAAGTAAGGATGGACAAGGCCAGAGAGCACCACCACCTTCCCCACACATGTCCCAAGGAACCAGGGAGCTGCCTCCAAATCCACAGCGATCCAGCAGTGCAATGCCAGGGCAACGCCCAGAAAGCAGTCGGAATTCTGAGCCTTTGGGGAAATGACACTGATTTCTGAGAGCAGCAAGAGGAGCTGGCAGTGGGCAGCAGAGCTGTCACGTCCTTTGTGACAGATAACCCAAGTTTAAGTCAAAACCAACCAGAGTTTTGCTTCTACAGAATTTTCCAGTCCTTGTCCTGCAATATTCAATCTTCTGTGATTAATTACACCCTGATTTATTGCGATCAGAATAGATGGGACCAGAGAGGGCTATGGACAAAATAATTATTCACATAACCCTCTTTGTTCATGTAACTTGTAACTTTTTGAATGCTGGCAAAGGGAGTTCTTTTCATTACCACAATTCCTCTGGCTGTAATTAGTCCTGTAGGAGGATTATTACTTCTCTTATCATTAGTAAGAGAGAAAAGATAATCTGCCACAAGCTCTTGACTTCAGTGCCATTGGTGACTGTGGCTGCTGCTCAGGGCAATCACTGCAAGGGTCTCACTCACGCCTTCAAGCCAACACCACAAGGCACGAGATCCTCCCTGCAGGACCTGCTGTGTGAAGTGTTAATCAGCTAAAACAGCAGTGCAGCAGGTTACTCTGGGTTTGCCCCAGGCAGCCCCCCAAGCCCCACATGCTGCACACCCCCGGACACAGCCCGGTGCAGCCACCTACACCGCACCAGTGCATCACCCCGACAGCTTTCCACACGCTGGGTGACATCCATTCAACGTCTCCACAGTCTATTGAACAACCCACAAATTCCAGCCAGGGCCCCACACAGCACAGGCTCGATTTCCACACCAGGACAAGGGATTTACATGACAGAACAACGCATAGAGTGGTGCAAGCCAGAGGGAATTATCCGTGTCTCTTTCCTGTCCCTTTCCAGCCATTATCAAACTATTTGCGTGGGAGATGTGTTCGGATGCTGGCTGGACACTGATAACAGCAGAGAGGCAGGGCAGCAAGGCTGCGGGCACCGAGTGCAGCTGCGGATGCCGCATCCAGCGCTGCATCACCCGACGGGATCGCCCCGTCCTCGGGTGGCCGGAACCCCGCCCGGGGGCACCCNCGCCCCCGGGCCGCGGGCACCGCCGGGACACGGCACACGCAGGCAGCTCCCGGCCTGGCAAGGGACTCACCCAGCCCTGCTGGGTCCCACCATGGGTGTTACAGAAGAGCAGGCCTGAAGGCCCACAAAAGCATCTCCCCTCGGCCCGGTGGTAACCATGGAAACACTTCCAGGGCACCTGAGATGGGCTGGAAAAGAGGACCATGGGTCAGTGACCTTCTTGAGCAATGGCCCGGGAAGATTGTGGTCAGTGGCCTTATATGGGATTATTTACACCTTCCCATAATAGGTGATATCTAGGGAATACTCCAGGTGACTGGGTGAAATCCTGGGGTTTGATCTTCCTGTTTATATGAGGTTCTATCCTGTTTGTGCACTGGTATTTAGGTAACCTGAGCTGGGCAATGAACGTTTGTGCATTTCTCCATCTGGCATGCAAAGTCCTTGTCTGTCTGTGAGTGCTGCACAGCCCTACGGGTGAGCTGGGGCGCCAAGAGAGAGCCCTTGAGCAAGACATTTACCCTGAGATCTCCTTCTCCCAGAGAAGGAGACAGGGCTCTGGGATGCCAAGGCGACACGGGGGACAGGCCACCCTCTGCGCGGCTGGTGCCAGACACGGCCCGAGGCCACGTCTCATGGGCATCGTGTGCCCGGCGCTCATTTTCAAGCACTCGGGCAACCCTTTGCTCCAGGCAGCTTGAGAAACCCTTTTCCCCGGTGAGCCAATTCCCACCTCACTCGGAGGGGCCCTGTGCCATCTTGTGGCCGTTGCTAAAACTGAGGGAAACGTAACGAAATCTCTTCAATTTCACATTTGTTTTTAGGCAATTGCTATCCCTTTTTTCAGAGGGTAAACCAGTTTCACCAGCAGCTGTGCAGTTCCAGCCAAGTTCCCAGATGATCAAGCAGAGAGTTGTGCTGCAGTGTAGCGCCTTTCCCCCAAATGAGGTGCCGAGTCTCTTTGCCACAACAAAAAGTAAGTGATGTGATTTTCCAGGTGAAATGAAACAGATCAAAGCAATTTTACATTATCAAAACGACTATTTGACACATTTCCAGTAAATGGTCTGAAACATCCTACAGCAGTCTCCAGGAAAAGCTGGCAGCCCACGGCACACTCTTCACTGCATTCCCAAAGTGCAGGGGTTTAGTTAAAAAAAAAACCCAAAACTTAAAGGCCATTACAAGCAGAAATACTCTGAACTGCCTCCTCCCCATCATAAACAACTGATAAAAAGAGGGAAAAAAAGAGGGGGGTATCAGGCTTCACACCTTGCTTTTCAGTACTAATTGCTAACAGCAACCAAGCTGCAGGAAATTAGACAAATTTACTTTTTATTTGCAAACATAGAGAAAAATTCCCTTGTGAGTTGAACAGTGGGAGTGGTTTTTTGCCTCTAGGACAGCACATCAAAACATTAAAATACCTGACAGTGCTCTCTTTACTGAGGGACGGGATATGACCAGAACTTGGCTGGGTTGCAGAAGTGCCCAATACATTTTAAGGAACTTTAACTGGTAAGAAACGCTTTACTCTCCAGCTGCTTGGCAGCTCAAGCTGCACCTTTCTTGCACTCTAGGAAAGCCAGGGTCAGCCCGTGCTCTTCACAGCTTTACTCTGAAAGCTCTACCGGCCGGGCTGAGACTCACACATCCCGCGGTGCTTTGGCTCTGTGTTCCGGCGGTGCCTGCACACAGCCGACGCTGTGGTTCTGGCCCGGGTTTACCGATACCTCAGCCTGGCCGCTGTGCCCACAGCGAGCTCCCGCTGCCCGGCCCGAGCCCGAGGGGTCTCCGGCGGCGCCGCAGGACCTGTGCCCCGCACAGCGGGCTCGGGGAGCCGGGCTCGGGGTGCCGGGCTCGGGGTGCCGGGCTCGGGGTGCCGGGCTCGGGGAGCCGCGCTCGG
>VZRO01005844.1:0-21661 GCA_013397915.1 Daphoenositta chrysoptera | reverse complement strand
TTTTTTTTTTTTCTCCTCGAGCGCAGATATTTTTCCACAGGAGCTTCCAAACCTCAGGAGTGCCCAAGCAGGTGCAGTGAGGGAGGCAGAGCCGTGCAGAGCGCTCTGCCTTAGGACAGCAGGGAGCAGCCGTGCCCCGCGGGCGGGCTGAGCTCCACTGCCCTCCTGCCCACAGAGCGCATTCCCGGAGAACACATTCCCAGAGAACACATTCCTAGAGAACACATTCCCTCCTCCACTGCCTCCTCCTGGCACTCCGCTGCCTGTCACAGATAACACTCCAGAAGACCTCCGCTCTCAAAGAGAAGAGCATCCTCTCACCACAGCCATTGCTGACTACAGAATCAACGCAAGATGCAGAAGGAGGGGGGCCAAACCAGTGTGAACATCAGTGGTGCCGAGGTGTTTAATAACCATTCCCACTGACAGATGGGCTGTGCAGATTCAGAGCTCCGAAGGACATCCCTGCTCAGTCAGCCCCCGAGCCTGGAAGCCCCTGGCTGTGTTACAGAGAACTCAGTGACTGAGAAGGATGAGGCCACACTTAGAACCCAGCAACCTCCAAGCAGCACTGCGTTGTGCCCCCCTCGGTACTCCAACCTTTGCAAACAACAACCAGGATGAATTATTTTAATATTCTGGTAATTGAAATTAAAAAATTAACCCCCTTTAGTGATTACAAGACCTCCCCTTAGAGCCCTCTATGTTTATAACAGCAAGTGAGGAACTGAATTTAGATTTGAATTTTGATCTTAAATCATGTGGTTCACCCTTGAGGTGGGTGTGAGAGGATGCTGCCAGCACTTCAAAGGATGTCTGAGCCATAGAGCTCCTCCCTTGCACACCACAAGGCCCTCACTGTGACTCCTCTAGCACCTTCCAAGCCCTCTCAGAAATGAGAAAAATTACTACAGCAGAGGTGAAAGATATCAGAACAGCAGATGGAATTGGATTTCTTCTCTCTCCTCTCACCTCCCTGTAAGTTTTGGCAGAGGTCTGTGTTAATACTGGAAACAGCAGCATCCAGAGAGCCCTCAGCAGTGGATGGGCCCTGCATGGGCTGTGTGATCCCCTGCCAGCAGGACACAGCCTGAGACCACCTTCCTTTGCCTTTAGCCAGCTTTAAGTGCTTTTGGCCAAATTTCCACAGTGCCATTCTTGTTAATCTACTTACCACAGAAGATTTTCCACAGCCTTCACTTATGGAAAAGAAAAGATGATTTGTAGAGGCAAATCTTCACTCAGCTCAGTGCTGGGCAGCACCAGGAGCACAGCCTGAGGGTCAGAAGTTTTGTTTGGACCCACCAAACTAGTGGGTGTCATCTTTGTATGAACAGGCAAACTTGGGATATTTTGGTGCAAGCTGAACTCAGTAAGGCACATGAATATACCCTGTATTTAGGGTTGAAGCTGAGGCATAAGCATTAGTGGGATTTGGAGCACAAGACATTTTGTACATCATGAATGGTCACATTTGTCATCTGGTTCCCTTCCCTGTGGCACAGCCAAGTGAGGTGGAAGTCTCCACAGCATTCCAAAAGCAAGGAGATGCTCAGGGCAACCCAAACTGTGTGTCAATAACTGAGGGACAGAAAGGTAAAACAGCATAGGAAAAAGGCAGGGGGAAAGGAAATGTCTGACTAGAAAAATGGATAATTTATGTGGACTCTTGTCAAGCTTGAGTGATACAAATGTATTGGTGTGGCTGAGGATTTCTCTGCCTTTTCACATGCCCTCAGAAAAGAGGGGGCCATCTCTCAGCTGTGCAGGTCACAGACATCACTCTCGAGTCTCTGCTTGGGCAAGAAGTGGGCACGGGGCAGTGCAGGGGAGCCCAGAAACCTTGAGCAGGGAAAGCAGAGCACCTCCTAAGTGAAGCCAAACTCGAGGCTCAGCTCCCTCAGCCTAACACCTCTTCTGCAAAAGAAGGATGGAATTCTGGTTGAAATTATTTAGCAGTTGGAGGCAAAAGCAATTTCTTGCAGATGTTTTATTCCTTTCTGTGCATAAGGTGTTCCATTATCCATAAAAATACACTTAGTCCCAGGCAAGAAACCAAGAATCAGGAATGCTGTGGTTATGGAAGAAAGGTGCAACTGCTACTGCAAGGCTCTCCACACCCCACAGGCAGGATGCATCTGCCCTAGGAAATCCTGAGGAAGGATTCCCAGCCTTGAGAATAATTGTGGGGGATTGCCTTTGAAACTAATACCCACTGTTTTAAATCAGTTTCCATCTCTGCTCTCCATCTCCAGCTCGGCTTTACTGGGTGTGCAGCTGGGGCTGGCAGAGCCCCCCAATTTCAGCCAAGGCACAGCTGGAAGCTCTGCTGCCCTTGCAGAAAAAGGTGCTGCATTTTCTGTGACTTTCAGAGGACTGATAAACCCTTTTCACTTCACATCTTCTGCAAAACATCACCCCCACCTAACACTCCCCCATGCCCCCCAAAGCATGCAGAAATGTACATACATTCATATATACATATATATATATATATATAAATCAGAGGAACTTCTAATTGTCCTCTTTCATATTGGAAAGACCTGGGCCCCAACCAGTAGGGACAGGGCTTGGTTGGTGTTGCACAAAGGGCACTACAAAAGGTTTGTCTTTCACTCAGACAAAGGAATTTAGGCTTTTGGCATCCATGGTAAAGCTAAGCCTCATGATATGTCAATTTACCAGATCCAATGCAGGTAATCAGCACGTTGGGAATCTGAGAGGCAGAAGTTTCCAAGTGACAAACCAGCAATGAAGCTGCTTTTGGCCTCATGTCATTTTGAGTCTCCAGCTTTGCTCTTCCCCATCTCTCCCCGTGCTGTCCTGCAGACTGATCTGCTGGGCTCGAGGCTGTTTCCTCACTGTTCTGTGGGGTAAAAGCCCCGGGTCTGTCAGGAGCAGAGCTCTCCTCTCACAGACAAGCATTAAAGCAGACATGGAACAGAGCTGGCAACTTGTTTTCCTCACTCTCATTTTCACAGCAAGGCACTGAATGGATGGGACCTTTCAGAAATCCAATGCCTCACTGTGAATGCAGGTAACAAGTTTCTAGCTTTTATGATTGTACTTAGAGGCTTTTAAGCATAATTCAAAGATTTGAATGTTAGGAGGGATAGAACAAACTTCCTTAAAAATAAAATCTAACTTGTTCTCACAATATTTCTGTATAGAAGCATCAGCCATTTATTTCCTCACCAAGCAAAACTTTTTTTTTAATTAGTATTAGGACAGATGATGAAATACTGTTAAACCAGCACTGAATGACTGCCCACTGTTTCAGAACTTCACGGAAATTCTCAAGAATCATAGAATAGGTTTTGTTGGATTTGAAGGGTCCTTAAAGATCATCTAATCCCAACCCCAAAGGGTTGAGGGTTTCCCCTGAAGCATCCAACTTAGCCACCTACATTTATCAATTCTTGGAAGCAGTGCATATGCTGATGTGCAGGGACCAGCAGGGATTCTCACATCCTCTTCAGAAGAAATCAGATTGACCTCACTGCACAGGCTATGCAATTTAATTGCATCTCCATTAGGTCATAGTCTGGTTCCTCAGTATGAACTCAAACAACCACAGCCATCAATTCTCCAGGGCAGAGCATAACTGAGTATATCTGATTTCAGAGCTCTTGGGCTCTTTCTGATCAGCAGGCAGCGATGCCTGAAGGTGCTCAGCTGCTGCCACAGCCCAGGAGTGCCTGTGCTGCCCCTTTGGTCTCTGCTTTGCTCACATAACACAGGGCTCAGCTGGAGGGCTCAGGCCAGCACATGCACAGTTTGGTTGAGGTTTTCTTCCCTTTTTCTCCCTTATTCTGACATTTCTCAAGGACCATCCTCTTAGTCCCATGAGTGTTGTCAATTCTCTAAGCTTAATAGTATGGTGGTTTCCCAAAAAGACAAGAGAAAACACAGTCAGTCACTCAGCTGAGATTCTCACATAACCCTGAAGATTCAGCAGTTCTTCACAGTGGGAGCTGCATGGCTGAACCTCCCAGGGGCCATGGGTACGCTCAGCTGTGCTCTCCAGGCCTGGATGTCATGGAGCAATTTCCATATCCAGTGCTGAAAACACGTCTTTTACTTTCCTAGTAAAGTGATGACTCTGTTATTTCTGCACAGTGTCAGCAATATCAACCAGGAATTTGCTGTGTCCACAGTGACCTCTGCTTAAACCTGTCCTTATTGTTTGTTGCTTTAGTCACTCATCCATGTCCTTCTGTCTGTGACATCCAATGCCACACCACTCAAACACTGTTTGTGAGCATTTCTGCTCCTGCACTGGGAGGATGGTTGTGTAAGTTCCCAGTCATGGTCAGTGAAATTTTTAAAAAGGCAAATTAATCACTTCTGCAGGCTGAATCACCACCTGGAGGTGCCTCTCTGCAGTAGAAAACACAAAGTAACTTAGCCAGTACGTGACAGATCTCAGCACAGGGACTGTCCTTCTCCTGTGCTCATGGTCACCTCCACCACGGGACCTGTGTGCCAGCAGAGGATAAATAATACATAGCACAGGCACATCGTGGTTTAGCCTGTCCTGGCAGAGGCAAACAGGGAGCACAACAACCTCCTGCTGCATCCAGCAAGCCCCAAAGTCATGGGTTGCATTGAGAGAGTGCACATTCCATCCAAATGGCTCTATAATGCAGGGGATTACACACTGCACTGGCCCCAGCCTTTGGCATCTTTGTGACCCAGCTTCAGTGGAGTTTTACTGGAAAGGGCACAGCAGAGCGAGCTCTGCGATGAAAAGGACAGCTGATGTGCAGGGTGAGAGTGCAGTAACATTTCCACTGCATTAACCTTGCTCCTGCCCACATCAGGGGTCATGGAATGTGACTCCAGCCCACGGGAGCCATCTCTTCACCCCCCACAGCAGTTCCCAGTGCCAGCCTTTGCTGCCTATGGCAGGGACTGGGTGCTCAGCAGAGCCTGGGAGGGACGGGCTCAGCACCTCCCCTGGGTGTGCTGGGTGGGTGGGATGTGCCCAGCTCTTCCTGACCCTTGGGAAAATCAACACCCATGGGAAACAGGAGAAAAAAACCCGTAAGAGCAAGATGGGGCCAGAGCTTCCAACTCCCCACTCTTGCTAACTCAGTACACTGGGCCACACATGCAACATACAGAAGGTGTGATACAGAGGCAAAATAAATTTTAGGAAACTGAAAAGATCATTTTAGAAGAAACAGAGATGCAATTTCCATTTAAGAAAATACGAAGGCTATAAAACCACATTTTCAATACCAAAACCTACAGAAATAGTGAGATTTTTAAAACAAATTTCTTGCATAGCAGAGTGAAGTTTAGATTTTTGACCAAAGCAGAAGCAAAGGACAGTGTACAGCAGGTCAGGGCACTGCCAGGGTACCCCTGTGCCAAACTCCTGCAGTGGCATTGCTGCTGTTAACCCAAAGCCAGGAACAGCCTCAGCTGACTTTCCAATCTCCACGGGCCAGCAACTAAAGGCAAGCATGGGCCGGACTTGTGCTCTTACCTTTCCTGGAAGTTATCAAGACAAAATTAAAGTAAAAGCCCACAGCACCACTCATCAGCATAATTTTGACACAGCTCTTTGCTTTGTCTGCCTGCAGAGGGTGATCTGATGCCAAGTCTAGGCACAGCCCACAGTTATATGGTACAGCCAAGTCACCATCTGCTGATGGGGTGCAGCAACATTTCAAGATTGCTGGGTTTGTTTAGTTTTGCAAAAGTTTTCTGCCTGTGTGCCAGATATGAATATCTCAGGTTTCCTTGACTGACCAGGGGAGTCTTGTTGTTGAAAGCAAAAATACTTCAAGGAGAGTTACCGATGTGGGAGGATATTCAAACTTTCTGGCCTCATAGGATGAAAATAATAATTTCCTGCTGCTGGAAAGGAAATTGAAACCTTTCCCTGCTTACCCGTGAAGCCATTCCCTGGCATCAGCAGTCTGAAAACTGCAAGCTTTTCCTTTTTTTTTTTTTAGGAAAGGATAAAATACTTCAAAAGTCAAGAGAGCAATACCTAGAAGAGTTTACCTGAGAAGGGAGCATTGCCCAGGTAGAACGTGCAGCAGCAGAAGTCCCCCACTGGCTTTAAGTTCAAGCCAGTGGCCAAAAGCAGCTGTTGCTGCCTGTGCAGCTCCGTGCCACACTGCAGCAGGACGGGCAGAAGGAGATGTGGACAGCAAGCATTACACAGCTCCCTGGGAGCCGAGCCCTGCTCCCGGTTATTAAATGGGAAATCACTCTTGAGTCCTCCTCCCATGCCCAGCCTGACCAGCCTGATTTCCATCTAGAAAACATCAGAAAAAACATTTGTCCTCTCTGACCTCATCTGAAGGAAGAGGTTGTTGGGTTTCCTTTTCTAAAATTGATAGAAATCAATAGAACGAAAAGGAGCTTTTGGTTTTCCTCAAGGTACTTTACATGCAAGGCATCACCCACCACCTGCCCCAGGCGTCTCTTGGCTTCGAGGGTGGACAGGAGGATCTCAGGAAGGCACAACGAAACTGGGATTTGTGTGGGGATAGAGAACCCTGGCAGCTGGTGCTGATGCCTTTCAGTGCCTCTTGTCAGGAGCCTGAAAAACCAAGCACACATGATGCAAAATGCAACCCCTCTCTTGTCTCCATCCTTGTTTCCAACCCAATCCAGCTGTTTGGACTTCATCACACAGCCTGAGTGAAGTTTTATACCAAGGTGTGGCAGACTCTCAAAAAATCCACACACAGGGAATGTGCCGTACAAAATTCTTACCAACTCCATGAGATCCAATATAAGAAGATAAATGTGAGCTTTCTGTCTGAGATGTCTGTGAATAAATCTGAGCTACTGATGCCTGTGGGTGGCTCTGAGTGAAATATTCACTTCTCACTAATGGAAATATTTTGATTAACAATTTTATTTGCCTAGTGGCAAATACCACTTTTTTTCATTTTAAATCACAGACAAGTGTCATAAAATATTTCATTTGCACATTAACAAGATATTTATAAAGTACTTGGTATTTGAGTTCCCTCAGCAGGCAATTACAGATATGTTCTATTTTTTGAACAGTTTTGGTTAGGTTTTTTAATTAGTCTCAAGGTGACTTCCAGCACTGAAATACCTCCCGACGGATTCCCCATGAAACTGCTCATAATAATTAGTTCCTCATGCTTACTGCAGCACTTTTCAGTGCAGGCATTACACAGCAGTCACTGAAAGGTTGGGTTTTCAAAACACACTGAAAACTAGGAAACAAGGGTGAGGCATAGGCCAGCCGTGTTTATATGCAGTGTGATTTACTTCCAAGTATGTGTGAGCCCGAAGTCCAGAGAGGAGCCTGTTGTAAATCACTTTAATTCAAGCGCTGCCTTTTCCCATGGATTCAGGGAGGGAAGTTCCCTCAAGCCCCTGTTCTTCATGTTCCCACCTGCCCAGTGCCCTGGGGGTACAGGGCATTTCATCCTTGCTGGGGCATCACCCCTGGCAGGACTGGGGCAAGCCGTGCTTCTGGGAGCACTGGGAGCAGCTCTCCTCTGCTCCGACCAGGGCACATTCCCTCTCCTGGCCTCCTGCCCAGGGTGCTCCCGTTAAAAGCTGGGATTTAGAGTAAGCTGGAGAAGGTTGTTGGAGATGAAGAGCACTTCTGCAGGTCCTGCTCCAGCTGTCGGGGACGCGCTCTGAGTGCACAACACACCAACCCTGCCCACGGCGGGAGCTCCTCTCCAGCCAGAGCGGTGCAGGGGACGCTGCCAGCCCTGCCCTTCGTGCAGCCCCTCCAGGAGCTGCCATGCACCATCACCTGTGCCCAGTGCAAGCAGTGCTAATGCCTTACTGTCCCACCCAGGTGAGCAGCATCAACACGGGGCCGGGCCGGAGCCGGGAGCTGCGCATCCTGGTCATGGTGATGGTGATGGTGGTTTGCTTCCTCCTCTGCTGGCTGCCCTATGCAGCTGTGGCACTCCTAGCTACCTTTGGGAAGCCTGGGCTCATCACCCCTGCAGCCAGCATCATCCCAGCCATCCTTGCCAAGAGCAGCACCGTCTACAACCCCATCATCTACGTATTTCTGAACAAACAGGTCAGTGAAGTGCTCTCCTTCGTTCACTCGGTGCGGTGTGTGCAGGGAGTAAGGAAATAGCGAGGGGAGGTAACGAGAGTATCAGTGACATCACTCAAATCCATGTGAGGGAAGCTCTGAAAACGGGCTCCAAGGAGCAAATTTAATTGACAAATCCACGCTTTTGGAAGTTGGATGACCAACTCCCTCCATGTGCATAGAGCAAATGATAGGTCCTTCCTTTCCATTGCACAATTTGACAAAAAGAGAAGAAATCCGTATTCTGGCAAGAGTGAAAGCACCAGAAATTGTCTGAGGTGACTCAGATATATGAAGTCTTGTAAGGATGTGGGCTCTTGCTGCCCCATGCCGAGCCCCAGCACAGCCCATTGCCCACAGTAACTCCTCTTGTTCACTCTCCCCACCCCAATTTAGTCTTTTAACCCCCCTCAGATCCTTCTGTTGCTCTTTGGTCCTGCTCTCCCCTCCTAAGAGCTGGTGGGAGCCATGACAAGCAAGGATCTGTCTGAAAGCACTGCCAGAGGAGCTGGCTCTGGAGCAGGGAACAGCACACAACAGGCAGGAGCTGGAGTAGCCCCTTGCACAGGGACAGAGAATAAAAGTGAAGATGAACTGAGATCTATGAGAAAAACAGAGAGCATCAGAGCTCTTCCAATCCCTCAGCCAGGTCCAGCTCCATCAGCCCACTGGCTCAGGGACATTTCATTGATCTTTGTGTTGCTGGGATTGTAGCAGGTGGATCATTTGTTTCTCTGAGTCCAGCAAATCCTCCACTTGAAATGATTTTTGGAAGCTGTTAGGAAGCACAGACAGTAAATGGCTCACTCTCTCTTGAAAACAAATGGTGATGGTAAAAGATTGATTTAAGTCTGGCTTAAATTAGCTGTGGGTGTTTTTACGGGGACATGAGAAATTCCCAGGGAGTGAAAGTTTCCATGATACCATCCATCATCTCCACACCATCCATCAGCTCCACTCACGGTCACAAACAGCTCTGGGGGTGCAGTCCCTTCTCTGCTCGTGCTCAGCCACCTGCAGAATTCCCTGACAGCTTCCCTGTGATAGGAGCACTTCTTTCCCTTCTCCTTTATTATTTAGCTTTTAAATAAACTCTCTCATGAAACTGCCTGGAGCACTGGAGAGCTGTTGCCATCCCTTACCAGGGGAAAAGCCCCAAGCACACCAACACACGAAGGGTGACTCTGACTCACTTCCAACACGTCCCACCCTGGTTAAATCCAGAGAGGCAGTTCAAAAATCACAGGCTGATCTTAACGTGTGCATGGGCTGGAAAGAGCACTCCAAACCAACACAGACTGTGCAGAGGAGTTTTCTACAGCAATTCTTAATTAATCATTTTACTAAATAGCTTGCTGAGAGGCAGCAGCTAGACACAAATTAAACTGGGTTTATCCATGTCAGACTCCTTAAGTTCACCATAAACTTTTACTGCTAGTGCTCCAAACACTCTTCATTTTGTTTGTGGATGGTTTTTGATGGTGTTTTTGGTTTGGGATTTTTTAAAAATTCCACTTGGTTTCCATGGCTCAGTTAGTATTTTAGCAGCAATCAGTGCTCAGGGTTCTATACTCAGTGCAGAATAAGAAGTCAATGGTCTGGGTTTCTCTGCACTCAGGAGAGAAGGCAGCAGAAGCACCTCAGACCAGAAGCACCTGAGACCACCCAGGAGTGCCAGGTGAAAGCAGGAGGTGTTGGTCATCCAGAAAACCACGTTCAACACCGACTGCATTGCCGAGGCTATGGAAATCTATAGGACACGCCTTGACAGCTCACACAGCAGGCATTTTCCTCTAATTCTGGGCTATTTCTAAAACAATTTTATGTCCAGGCTCCCCCCGTCCTTTGGTAAATGCACACAAATCTCTAATCAGGCTGGATAAAATCCGAGAACAGGCCAGATAAAATAATATTCACATGGAGGAAATGCATCCAGGCAAGGACTAGGTGAAGGTTAAACAGATTGAAGAGACTCTCAAACTGTAACAGAAATTTACTGGGGATTAAACAGCTACAGAAAGGTACCTGGGAAGAGCCACATGAGCTTGACCATGAGGAGAGGAGACAAAGCAAAAGCTAGAAAATAGACTACTCCCTACAAGTTTTGAAGCTGCTTAATATTTCAATGCTCAGTGGTGAGAGGCTGATGAAAAATTTATGATTATTACAAAGTAAGTTATTAATCCTGAGAAAATGCAGTTTCTCATTTAAAAAAAAAGGAACCTCAGCTGGCACAAAAATTGTGTAAAACTTTTAAAAAGCCATTTTCCCCAGCAAGCAAGGCAGCTGACGAAAAAGCAGCCTGATTTTTCACTTGGCTGTTGATAACAAGAGTTGTCAGAGCTTGTTGCTAGCAGCTGTGCTGTACAAAGAATTACCAGTAATGTTGTTTTGGACTCTTGAGTGCAGAGAGATCAGTTATCAGCATTTGACCCTGCAGCTGTAGGGAGGCCATGCACACAATCCATACCACCTAAAATGCCTATTTTTGCAGCTACAGGCAGTTTCCTTACCTTCATGCTTAGCACATTCCCTCTGCCCTCAGATACACAGAATGTTTTGCCATGCAACTGAAAAAATCCCTCCAGTTATGGATATTGAACCAACCCCTCCTGAGAGCTTAAACCAAGTTTTCATCTTTTCCCTGGTCAAACACAAATCAAACCAGCCAGCATCAATTTCATTGGGAACTCAATTAGCTCAATCCATACCACACTTTTAGCAGTGGGATATATCCATAACCTGACTGCAGGCCAGCACGAGTGATTGTCAGCTCCCCAAAATCTCTGTGCCACAGCAGTGTTTGCATCAGCTCAGTCAGGTGACAGGGTCCTACAAACCTGAAAGCAGGCTGGAGGGCATTTAGTCCCTTCTGTTCTCTGCATTGCCATAAAGTCAGGAATATTTGTAATCAATAAAAACACAGGACAACTGTTACAGGCCTGTAACCTGTCCAAGAATTTTGTTTATGGCTCTCTCCCCTCTGTTCTACTTGTGCTGAGGTCAAGGTCTCTTGGCACAATGACATATTTTTTTCTACAAAACATTTCAACCTCTAATACAAAATATTATTACATCCATGTTGTTTCAGAGCTATACCATGAACTTAATTAATATAAAGACCACAAGTAAAAGCCTGTCTGATAAAACCTGGGATGAATTAAATTCCTGCTAACCTGCTGTTCTCTCCATGTGTCAGTTTACAGGTGCTTTGTGGCGCTTCTGAGATGCAACAAATCCACCGCGAGTTCCGCCACGGCCCTGCCCAGGCCCTGCTGTGCCCTGCGGCAGGCACAGGGTGATGTTGGCCCCACAGGGACTGCCCTGGCTGGGCAACCCCTGGGTGGGCAACCCTTGGCTGGGCAGCCCTTGGCTGGACAACCCTTGGGTGGACAACCCTTGGGTGGGCAACCCTTGGCGGGACAACCCTTGGCTGGGCAGCCCTTGGCTGGGCAGCCCTTGGGTGGGCAGCCCTTGGGTGGGCAACCCTTGGCTGGACAACCCTTGGCTGGGCAGCCCTTGGCTGGACAACCCTTGGCTGGGCAGCCCTTGGCTGGACAACCCTTGGCTGGGCAGCCCTTGGGTGGGCAGCCCTTGGGTGGGCAACCCTTGGGTGGGCAACCCTTGAATGGACAGCCCTTGGGTGGGCAACCCTTGAATGGACAACCCTTGGCTGGACAGCCCTTGGGTGGGCAACCCTTGAGTGGGCAACCCTTGGCTGGGCAGCCCTTGGCTGGACAACCCTTGGGTGGAGGACCCTTCACTGGGCAGCCCTTGGCCGAGAGCCCGTGCCCAGCTCCAGGGGACACTGCAGCAGCTGCGGGCGCCGTGCCCGAGGCTCCCTGTGGCACCTGAGCGGGGCTGCCAGGCCAGCAGCACTGCCTGCCCCTGCCTTCGTGGCACGGTTCTGCCACACAACTTCGGTTTGCAGCTGCGTTGCTGATGGAGAATTGCCTGTCTGCTCCCTCAGAGGCTGGTTTCACCAATAAGCCATCGCTCTGCTTAGCAAACACTGTTTATTCATCAAGTAACAGGAGTTTTATAGGAGTTTTGGAAGAAAACAAAATAAAAACCCCAGAGATGCCTCTAGAAAAAGGTTAAAAAGCAACAAGAAAACCCAGGTTCTAAAGCCCTTCTGCCAAAGCCCAACCAAACCCACCCACCACAACACAGAGATCCAGAGCACGGTGCTGTGACAGCTCTAAGAAACAACCTGCATGTGAAGAGAGGAGGCAAACAGGCTCTCCAGGAGGGAATGATCAACTTGGAGATGGTCCCTCTCTCGCTGGTTTGGATTCTGCTCCTCCATAAATTCTCACATTGCTTTTCAATACAAACCTGAATAGATTATGAAGAACTCTGCAGTTACACAGTAAAGATCTACTAAAATTTAAAGTGCATATATTGGTTATGTTTCAAACTTTAGAATTGCGGTTGAAGCTTAAGCAAATAAGTGTTTTAGGGACTTTTCTTTTTAATTATCAGCTTACAAAGTTACTGCACCAAAAAAACCCTTCCTCCCAACACCCAGTGAAGACGCAACTCTGAATGCACAGCACTCAGCTGGGTGAAGCCCTTGTCTCTGGAAATCTGCCAGTTTGTGAGCATTAGGAAAAACAAGAGTGATTCCAGCCCTTTCTGGAAGTGTGGGTATGAGGGCATTTGTGGAGCCAAAAGGGCCGTGGCAGTCAGTGGAGGCTGTGAGCAGTGAGGTACCTCAGTGAAACCCTGCAGCACTGAGCAGAGTGGGAACAGAGTGGTTTTACCCAGAATAGTCCTCCTGACCCCATCAGGAAAGTTGGCTGGGGACCTTCTACAGGATCTTCCTCTGGGACCGTCTTTGGGAAGGAAGGTGACAGATGGCATCTCCTAAAAACAGAAAAGCATTGGAAAGCCACAGAAGTGCAGCTGGAGGAAGAATTATAAACACACAAACACGGAACAACCTTCTCCCTCATTAACTCTGAACACAATTTCAATATTTTGATAATATTTTCATCCCAAATTGGAAGGGAAACATGAAGTAGCACCATTCTGTGGAGAATTACTTTTCAAATCCCAAACTACATGAAAATGTCCTCTTTCAGAGGAGTTTCACACAGCAGCAAATCCACAGCCCTGCCAACACAGCTGTCACAAACTTGTACCACAGTGCTTTATTACCATATGTTAGCCAACACAGGGGTCTGGGTGAGTGAACACTGTGCATAGCACTACCAGGATACCTGTTCCAAAAGGGTATTTTTGATTTTTCAGATGATCAAAGCTGTCTTTTTCTTCCACGGACGTGGGTTTATTTTTTCTTTGCAATATTAACAAAAGCTTCCTCGTAGTCACAACATTATTTCACAAGCTATTTATTTTTTTTATCCCTAAACCACAATTGTACTAATAACCTAAATAACACCAAATGTTTTAAAATACAGAAGCAGAACCCATGAATTGAGGCTTTTACTGAGGTTTTATTAGTGGATGAAGTCAAAGCAGTGGATGCACTTACTGCCAAGCAATCCTAATCAATTATTTATTCCCAAGCACATATTTTTAAAGAGTAGTTTGTTATTTTCAGAATAGAAAGCACGCCAGGAATTTTTCTGTTTGTCTTTTCCCTTGATATTGTCTCTGTGTGGATTGTTAAATTCCAACATGAATTTCAACATTAATAATAATATTGCAGCTTTGTGACTGGTGGTTTTGTAGACGCAAGGATCTGTTCTGTCTTAGAGTATACAAACCTGGTGTTGGTAGGTGTCTTCGAGGTGTTAAATAGTTCACGGTTTGTGATACGAATGTATGTTTTCAACATAAATTGTTTCCGTTCTGTAACCCTGTAACCTGCTGCAAACACCACCTGCAACTCGGCTCCGGAGAGCAGCTTGTAATGAATGCCCTGCTGGAAACACGCAGGATGTTGTGGCTGCAAATAAAAATACTCTCCTGTGGTACCTCACCAGCCTTATCTCCTGAACAACTCGCTGCCACAGCCCTCTCACAATTCCCAGAACACGGCACCAGCGAGACAGCAACTGCACTTGACTTGTGCTGCCCAATAGTTCATTTGGGATACTCTGGCCAGTTTTCTGGATAATACGATCTAGGTGATACCAGTCTTATAAAAAACATCAGAAAAGGCCACACAAACACACACCAGCACAAGCAAAACAACACAAAGCCAAACAAAAAATTCCACAGATTCCAATTTACACTTCTAAAGTGAGAATAAAATTCTCCTCCTTGAAAAGGGGGTACAGCTCCCATTTTTTCAATGAGTGTACAGCTCTATACTTTCTGAGATTTATGAGCAGCTTAAAACTTCATTTCAGCAGGTAGATTTGCTGTCTTCAATGGCTGTCATTAAAAGAGATGATAATTTCATAACCATTTACCTGGATTATCTTTTTAAACAAAGTACTGTAGCTGTGTGACCAGCAGTATCATGGGGTGTTCAGCAATGAGTCAAGCCTTCCCTTACCTGTTTTCAGCACCTTCAATATATGAAAAATTAGCTAAACTACCAAAATTCACTCCTAGCACTACTGTACATCCTTTTTAAAATTTTTTTTTGTGATAAGGAAAAGCTATTTGGCTTTGAACGTAAGCATTTCACTGCATGCAGACCCAATCCCTAATAAACCCCTAGGATATCCCAAGAGAGACTTTGCAGAGTTTTCAGATGCAAATCCAAGAACTGGGTTTATAGTCAAGCAAAACTGATACCAGAAAGGAAATTAACATTAAACAGTTCCAAGCAGCCCCATTTACTTTAGAGCTCTCCATTCCTAGCATCAGGCAGGAGTGACAAAGGATGATGACAGCACAACCACCACACTCACAGCATGCACGTGAGGGAGCCCTGCAGTGTCCCCTGGGACATCAGATGTCACCTCCCAGAGGCACAGACCCCCTTGTACTGATTAGAGGAAAAGCTTTCAAGTACTCTTTCCATTTATATCTGGGTTGTGTTGGCCCCGCTTCAGGAAGAAACACAAGGAAGAAACCCTGAGGAAAAGTCTCTTCAGGCAATGGGAGTTTCCCACCACTATAAGTATATATACTTCAGGCCTACAGTCCGAAAGTTAATTTTAAGCAAATCAGTTCTCAGTCACCCTCTGCCTCACCTTGAACTGAACATAAATACCAGGTCCCAGATGAGAAGCAGAACAAGCACAAGTCCTAGAGGAGCAGGAGGAAGGCCCATCGGAGCTGCTGGAGCTAACTCCCAAGGAAACTTGGGGTCACTGGCCACATGCAAGAGGAGACAGCCAGCACCCATTCTGGACTTACCCTGCAGAGTTTCTGTCAATAAGCAGGCCAGGTTTGTGGCCAGGACAGCACCCAGAAAGGTAGGAACCTGACACACATTATTTTACGTAGCACAGTACCAGGGGAGGACTAAACTTAGTGCCATTAACATTCACTGCAGTTGCTATAGTGACTGATTTTATTTGTCTTCTACATGGGCTAGATGGCTTTTTTCTCCCCTAAGCCTTAGAGAATATTGCCCAAAACAGTGGTGCTCTTGGGTCACACCGTTGACAACTGAAATAACATCCAGCCCCCAGAAAACATTTTTATGTTTATTGGGTTTTCCCATCAAACTATAAGGAAGTTCAATAACAGAGGAACAAATTTACAGCAGTTACACCAGTACTTTAAGCAGCCCCTAAAGGATTGTGCAACACTTTCATGATGTTTTGGCAACCCCAGTAGAGAGAATATACCAGGCAGCCCTTTTCTTTTCCCCATTCCTTGATTTTCTTGTTTTCACTGAACACCAGCAAGCCCTGCTGGTAGGGCCCGTTGAACTTGCAGTCCGTGAACAACTTTTGCAGAGCACCTTTCATTTCCCCCCATAAGTTTTCTTGCAGAAGGCCTTTCAGCACCTTTTCTTAGCAGGAGAGAGGAGACAGCACCAAATTCTCTAGCTCGAGATCATCATACAGGTGCATGCATGTAATTTTACTTTGGAATATGTTACTAGTTTTACTTTGCCAGAAGGCTGCAAGGCAACACTCAGCTAAGTGTGAACCCCGTCTCTTGCATGAAGTGTAAGTTACCAGTTCTGATTTAAACGTAAAAAGACCATTTTAGCAGCAGTGTTGGGGCTGCCAGTGAAATTTGTCACTGAGATGATAGAGACTGAGAGCTTTTCCAGGTCCTTCCACAAGATTTTCCAATTAGAAGTGGAGCAGAGAGTGTCTTGTAGGCAGCTCTTAATTACAATGGTGGTATTAATTGTAACGTTACAACGTTTTCTCCTCAGCAGAGAGGCTGTTTCCAACAAGGGAAAAATTAATGATGAGGCAATTTTAGGCCATCAAATTCCTTTACTTAAAAGCTGCTTCTGCTTGGGAGAGAAGAACCACTCTGGAGGGCACTGGGGCCCTGGACCTGCCTGCACAGGGACACAGAGGGAAATTGATTGGAGTTAACTTAGGGGTGTGGATTGAAAGTGAACGGGTTGGTCTGCATTAAGTTGCTTTGATTCTGAGTTCGTGGTCCTTACTCTACTTTCAGATACAATTAACCTGAAGTACCTGATAGTAAAGCGACACTATTTGAAATCCAAGTCCACAGGAGGGTTTAACCAACTTAAACGATCTGGCTTTTAAAATGCTAATTCAGGTCAACTTTCCACATCCTCACACAGACAAAAGTTCTCCAAAAGGCAAACACCGGGTTGTCAGCAGAGTCAGCCCCTGCCCTGCTAATGCCAGGATCTGGCCCTGAGCTTCCACTCTTTAATCTGCAAGATGCACCACAGCTCTGGACATGTGGAAGGCTGTCACAAGGCACATCTCCATCACGGAGCTCTGATCCTGCCAGCCCTTTCCCGTGCTTCCCATGAGGTGAGCAGCACTGCAGTGATTTATTTGGTTTAGTTACTCAGCAGAGGCAGCACCAGCAGGGTCTGGAAGCAGGATTGCTGTGAGCAGAGAGCTCCTTCCCACAGCTCAGCCCCAGCCTGGGCACAGCACATCCCACCCCAACACCATCCAGAGTGGGAAGGAGCCTCCTGCCACAGGGCTGGCCTGGAGACACCCCAGCACACGAGAGATTTTATGGGCACCACCTCTAATTTGCCGATGGCCACAAGACAGTGTGATCCAGCTGCACACCTGCAGCTCTCTAAGCCACAGCTATAATCAAAGATGAAAACGAAGCCAAAGATCTTAGCAAGCTCACAGAAGGCCTGTTGCTAGGTCCCAATGGCAGCACGTTTGCCATGCCACGTTTAGTGCTGCTAACAGACCACATTTCTCATTGCTTGCAGTCCCACAGCAGCCAGCCTCACACACCATAGACATGTTTTCATCAAATAAATCAAAGCCTGCTGCTCACACCTAATGAACCCTTGCAAAGTACCTCCCACGGATGAGATTTAAAAGCCTGGAGTGCTTTTGAAGGCAAAGATGCTGATAAAAGCTCCACTTATGAGGGTTCATGCAAGTGTCACCCTTATGATCTAAATGTAGTAAAAATGCACTAAGTGCCAGCCACAAATACTTCCAGCAGAAGTTGCTGTGATCCAAGAAGAAAAACATCCTTTCAAAGGAGACATGGGAGGAATGAATAGAGAAAATCCTATTCCACTTGCTCTAAATTATCAACTGACACATTTATGCAGCCCAAACTGATGAACAGTGGAGAGGGAATTTCAGCATCTATTTAAAGAAAGAAAGACAGAAAATAAAAGAAGATTATTAAAGTCAAAGTGCACACAACCCTGTTCCATCACAAGAACTGGAAACAGATTTATACAAGCATTATATGACCAATTAACTGCCTTTGCTTTGTTGAACTGCCTGGTTTAACAATTCATTCACATCAAATTGGAATTTGAGGAAACAGAGGGAGAAGATCCTATCTTGTCCTACATAACCCAAATACAGTCAGTAATTTGAGGTATTTTTGCACAGTGCCTTCTATAATGACCTCAGAGAGGACTGTTTGTTTCTTTGTCTTTATTTCTGCCCATTGATGTTTAATCCTTACTACAGAGAGGTTTGCTTTCAGAAAGAAACCTCTGCATGTGCACTACCAAGCAGAAGAGGGATTTAACTCTCCCCTTAAGCTCCAAAACAATGAATCCAGTCAGGCTGCAAGTTTTTCAGCATAACAGAAACCAAGTAGGAAACTACTGCATACTGAGTCAGTCAGGTGTGAAAACTGACTTCTCCAAAATAAGTTGTCCTTGGTGAGGATGTATGTGGTTTTCTCCTAACTTTTTAGGAGCATGGCAGCTGGAGAAGATCTTCCCTCAGCAGCCTAGTTTTCAAAAGGTACAGATTTTGGGGTACTGAAGTCTCTGATCCCAGCCCCACACACGTCCATACACATACAAGCCTTTAACTGAAGTCTTGAGCAGTTCCCTCATCATCAATGTGGTCAGTCCAAGTTGAGAAGCTGCACTAAGGCTGCAGGATTCACCCTGTTTAGCGAGCTGTACATTTGAGTACAATAAATGAAAGACTTGGGTTCCTGGCGAGTCTCCCTGAGTGAAGTTCTCAGGCTTGTTCTACAGAAAAAGTCCCTCTGGGCCTTTGAAGAGCCAACCAGTCTATAAACAGTCCATGAGAAACATCTTACGAGTTTAAAATTAGCATGACCAACACTGAGATCTCAAGTATCTTGGCAGAAATAAAAAAAGCACTTTCTGTGGAAGCCCGGCAGTGACCTCTGTACGTGCCCTGCAGGGAGAGCCCTTCCCTGAGCGGGGCTCTGCTCCCCCAGCAGACCCTGCTGCAGCTCCAGAATCCCCAGCACACGGTGCCCAACTCAGCTGGGGACAGGACGTGCCAAGGACCAAGCGGCCCCTCGGACCCAGGGAACAGCAGCCACTCTCCAGTCACATCAGGGTTTTCATTGCTCAACCCCAACATCAGTTATGGTTTTCATCTTGAAGGGCCTATCTTACAACTGAGATGCAAATGAGGGAAAGGAAAACAAAAGAAAAAACCAAGATAACTGACTTATAAATCTGGTAAATAACAAAAACGTTCCTTTCAATCCAAAATGATGATGATAGAATAAAAGTATGTTTATGGAATAAAGGAAATTGATTAGCAACAGAAAGCTTCATTCAATCTTAATTTGACGTGTTGGGGTTTTTAATATAATTTGCCTAAAAACCCCCGCCACTTTGCATTAAAAACCAGACAATGACACAGTGGTAAATCAATGAGAATAACATTAACCAGACAGGCTTTCCAGTGCTAAAACATCTTCAGCTGAGTCTGAAACTGCTGATGGAACCAGGAGCCAGCCCTGGCTCCCGATTTGGTGTCAGGAACCAGCTCAGTGGCATCAACAATTCCCAGCTCCTGGAGAGGGGCACTTGCTGCACACAGCTGCCCCATGCAGGCAGCACTAGCAGGGCTGCTCATCACTGTGCACATTTCCAAGGCCCACTCAGCAGGAAATGCTTCCCCCTCCTGAATTTTCCATCTGACACCAAACTAGAGGAGAGGTTTACCCCCACACTGCATCAGAAAGTTGCTCAATTAACCTGGGAGGTCATAGGCCTTTCTGACAAACGGGGATCAGCATTTCCAAGAAAAGAAAAGGCATGTTTATTTTAGTTACTTCTCTGAATTTGTTTTTAGATAAGAATAAAATAACTAAGACAAGGGGGACAGAGGAAATCCATCTAGACCTGCTGGAACTGACCAGGCAAGCAAGGGGGTTACAGAAATGAACGTGCTTGGCCAGGCTGTGCTTCCCTTGAGCAGGTACAACCCGAGGCAGGAACCCCAAACCCCCAGCCCGGAGTTCTGGCCTGACCCATCTGTCAGGGCAGAGGTTTATTTACAGAATAACTGTCAGATCCAGGCAAGTGACACTGCAGCTCCCAACCAGCTGGCTTTTCATGAGCAGCTCCCAGGTCGGGAGTCAGTTCTGCCTCCGGGTGATGTGCAGCCATGCAGTGGGAGCACCCTCGGTGCAGTTCAGGTGGCCCCAAAGGGATTTTAGCTTATGCCTTTTCTCTGATGACCCAAATCCACAGCAGGTTCTCATGCTGATGCCCTCCAGATATCGACTTACTGATCATGAGAGTTCTCAGTCTTGGCAGACAGTCCCAAAGCAAATGCCATTTCCCACATTTCAGGCATATGATTTCCCTGCAGGCTTCCTCAGGACGACTGGCTCTGTTACTCTGACAGGGATTCTCACCAATTAGTCCAAAGCTTGGGCTACAGACACTGCAGATTTCATTGTGATGGAAACAGCTAAAAGCTTTTTAGTGAATTTCCACCACCTATATCTTTTAAGAATACTTTTAACAGCTTTTTCTATTTTGAATAACAAACAGCCAAGTATCTGCATTTTTTCCGAAACCAGGGAAGAGTGTTCTTAAGCTACCCAGTTAAACAAACACTTCTTTTGCAAGTTGCTGTTGGTCTGCAAATCGGAGCACTAAGATGCCTTCAGCAATCCACATTCTCTCCTGAACAGGGCAGCAGGGAGAAAGCCAAGGCTGATTTAAAAGCTGGTGCCCCAAGAGTCAGGGAGGGAAGGTGAGGGGGAGAAGCCCTGGGGAGCTCTCCGGCACTGGGGGTTTGTCCCACTTTGCACACTGTAAAACCCCTTGGAGTAAATCAGTCATCACACTTCCCCTATTGCCTTCCCAAACATTCAGGCTGTTTCAATACACCTCTCACGAAGCTGAGCCCCAGAGATGCACCACAGACGTGTTACTTCTTCCCTTCGGCAAATTTCAGTCAGTAAAGAAATCTCATCGCAGCAAAGAGCAATACTGGATAAATTAATTTGTAATTGGAAGAGTGATTCAGAGCTGAACAGAGACATTCAGTCCTGGGAGGATAAATGTTAATAACTTTGGCTTCCAGGAAGTATGTCAGAAAATTATAATTAGAAAAAAACATGCAAGAGGGGAAAAGCCACATGCACATACTAGAATTGAAATAGAAGGGTATGAATTTGTTATAAATTTATTGAAAATAGACAGGGACATGAGTCTCCTGGCCCTGTACAACAGAGTGTCTCCCATGGAAGAGGGAACTCTCCTGCCCTGAGAGCCCGCTGGCAGCTGGAACCACTGCCCCTGCTACCCCAGCAGCTGCCCTGTCCCCCTGCCCAGAGGCAGCAGGGAAGGGGCTGGGGGCACCAGGAGGCAGCACAATCCCAGCTGCACTCCCTTCTCCTGGGCAAGTCCCCAGGAGAACATGGAAGCATCCATCACGTTGTTTTTCCCCACTATCCATGGTCCAGCTCACCCACCAGTGCAATCCCACCCCTTGGCTGACTCCACGTTTCTCAGGGGGACAGAATCACTTCAGAATTTGAACAGAAACTAATGAACTGGGGATAGGAAACTCCCCAAACATGGACAATTGCTGTTCTGAGGTGATGCTAAGTTGCTTCACATGAGAAAACTATGAGGCTCCAGGTATTTTTCCTTAAACAACTCAAGTTTAAATACCCATTTTAAATACTCAATTCCATAGCTTTGTAATGAGACAGTTGCAATTATGCAAGTTTTTGTAACACGTACCAAAAGTTGTTTTAAGTTTGCACTTTACTGTGGAAAGTATCTACTGCAGTTAGAGGGATGTCTTGGGGTGATGTGTATCC
>VZRO01005834.1:2208-12376 GCA_013397915.1 Daphoenositta chrysoptera | reverse complement strand
CGCCCTGCCCTGCCCGCGCGCCCGGGACACACCTGGGGCACACCTGAGGCTGTGAGACCTCAGCCTGTCCACCTGGGACACTCCTCTGGATGTGCTGGGACCCCAGACCACGTCCCAGGGAGCCTCCCTGACCCTTGGGACACACGCGACACACCTGAGTGGTGACATCTGCACCTGACATCGAGGCACACCTGGCACTCACCTGCACCCTCTGAGGAGCCCCAGCCCGCCACGTAGCAGCCCGTGAGCTCGTCCGGCCGCAGCTGCCCCTTGGCCACGCAGCCGAGCTGGACGTAATCGCTGCACTCCACCGGCCGTTCCAGCTGCAGCAGCGCCACGTCCAGCTCCCGGTGCCCCCGCAGCCGCCGCCCCTGCCGCACCTGCGCCTCGGGGCCGGGGTCGCTCAGGTCGGAGGCCCCCAGCACCACGCGCCACGTGCTGACGTTCCTGGGGACACGCGGGGGTTGAGGGGGAGCAGAGCCTGCCCGGAGCATCCCGGAGACATTCCGCAGCATCCCTGGAGCATCCCGGTCCATCCCAGCCCATCTCTGCCCAACCCAGTCCATCCCAGTCCATCCCAGCCCATCCCTGCCCATCCCATCCCGTGCCGTGCCGTGCTGTTGCCTTGCCGCTCACCGGGCGCGGTGGAAGCAGCGCGCTGCCGTGAGGACCCAGCCGGGGTCGATGAGGGTCCCGCCGCAGACGTGGCCGCTGCCGGCCCTGCGCGGGTCCTGGACGCTGGCGAGGCCCGGCCAGGCCCCGGGCATGGCCCCGGCGCCGCTCCCGAACTCCTCGGCCATGGGCCGGAGCCCGCAGGTGCCCCTGGAAGCCCGGACGGGTCAGCGCCCGGCCCGGCGGGCCCGCGACACGGGGACGGGACCGCGACACGGGGACAGGGACCGCGACACGGGGACAGGGACCCCTGACACGGGAACAGGGACCCCCCAAGGGCCGGGACTGTCCCCCCCTGCTTCTGCCTGAGCACTGTGCCAGCCCTGGGCTGTGACACCCCGACACAGGGACAGGGACCCTCCCAAGGGCACATCTGTCCCTCGGTTCAGTGCCTGACCAGCTGTGCCAGCACTTGGCAATTTCAGGGGGCACAGGGACCCCCGACACGGGGACAGGGACCCCCCCCAGGGCCACATCTGTCCCCCCATTTTGTGCCTGACCCACTGTGCCAGCACCTGCCACAGGCAGGGGGGCTGTGACCCCCTCGTGGGGTCCAGGGAGCTGCGGTGCGACCACTGGGGACCCTCAGGGACCCCCCGAGGGATGCCCAGCTCCGGGCAGGGGTCACCTACTCGCAGGTGTCCCAGGTGCCCCAGGAGGGCACGGCCAGGGCCAGCAGGACAAGGAGCCACAGCGGAGCCATCGTGGGGACACAGTGACAGCGGCCAGAGCCCAGCGCGTCCCCTCCGCTCCCCGCCGGCCCCCGGAGCCCCCCGAGCCCCGCCCGGGGCTGATGTCACTGAGCGACCCCGGCGCTGTCACAAAGCCGTGGAACGGCTGGGAAAGGACCCGAGATCCCACGGATCCCACCCCGGGAGGGTCCCCGGCGCCTCCAACCCGGCCTTGGACCCCGCCAGGGATGGGGCAGCCCTGGGAGCTCCATCCCAGCGCCTCGCGGGCAGCAATTGCTCCCCAAATCCCATCGGCATCTTCCCTCGGGCGTTTAAAGCCCTCGAACCCTCCCCGTCCCTCTCTCGCCGTGGACAGAACGGAGCAGCCCCGCAGGGAGCAGGGGGGAAGCCCGGCAGATTCCACGGGAGATCCCAAAAGGAACAGCGGGAGCAGCCCGGGAGGCGCGGGACACGCCCGGGAGAGCCCCAGGGCAGGGCTGGGATAATTTGGGACATTTTAACTTCCGGAGGGGAGCGGCCAGACACTTCACAGCCCACGGGGACGGATCCCACCTTCGCAGCCCTCTGGGAATCGCAGGTTAAGTTTCTCGGCAGAGAATTTTATTTTACAAAAATACATTTCTCTGTTTGTAAATAGAACCCGCAGTGCCCTCGGGCGGCGCTGCTGCCTGGGCAGGGCGCGGGAGGCTCTAGCCACCGAGATCCCGAGGGGTGCAGGGGGGGTTCAGGGCCGTTTCTTCAGCGACTCCAGGAAGATGCGCTCATTCTCCAGGAAATCGTGGTCCTGAGGAGCGGTGCAGGGACGGGGTGAGCCCCCCAGCCGGTTCCGAGCTCCTCCCAGCCGGTTCCGAGCCCCTTTTCCAACCCCGGTCCCACCTGGCCACTTCCAAGCCTGTTCCAGTTCCCACCCAGCTGTTTCTGAGCCCCTCTCCCAGCCCTGTTCCCACCCAACGGGTTTGGAACTCCTTCCAGTTCCCACCTGGCCGTTCCCAGCCCTTTGGGGCCGTTCCCAGCCCTTTGGGGCCATTCCCAGCCCTTTGGGGCCGTTCCCAGCTCTTTGGGGCCATTCCCAGCCCTTTGGGGCCGTTCCCAGCCTCTCCACCGCTCTCCCCTCACCATCCGGGCGCGGTGCTTGAGTAGCAGGAGGTGTCCATAGAGCGCGGCCGAGGCCAGGGGGTCCCCGCTGTCGCCCAGGAATGTCCCCACGGGGGGCAGGAGCCCGGGGAGGAGCCCCGGGGCGCCGGGAGCCACCGGGGCAGCTGCGGACAGAGAGAGCGGAGCGCCCCTGTCCCTGCTGCCCCACGGCAGCTCCTCCCCACCCTGCGAGCCCAAAGCAGCTCTGCAGCCCGAGGATCCGGACCGAAGCCGCCCGGAACAACCCCGGAGGGCCGCTCCCGGCGCAGGAGCCTCACCCAGGGCACTGCCCAGCCCGCTCACGGGGACTGTCCCCAGCAGGGTCTCCGCGCCGCCGGGGCTCAGCTCATCCCGGAGCTGCTGCAGCCGCTCCCTCTGCCGCGCCAGGCTCAGCCGCTCCTGCCCCGCGCCAGGAGAAGGGAGGGAGCGAGAGGCGCCGTCGGGAGAGGCTCTGGCTCTCGGCGCGGCCGCCCCGGGCTGGGAAAGGAGGGATTTGCCTGCTGCAGACGCTGCTCCTGCTGCCTCAGCTGCTCCAGCTGCTCCTGCAGGGCCTGGAGCCGATCTCGCTGCTCGGCCCGGACGCTCCGCGCTTCCCGCAGCGCCCGCTCCCCGTCCTGGTGCTCCCGCGCCGAGCGCTGCGGGAACGGCACCGGGAGAGGGGAGCGGCACCCGGGCATCCCCCGGCCCCTCGCGGCTCCGGAGGGACGCGGAGGCCCAGCCCCGCTCCCGGCTGGGAATTCCAGCGCGGATGCTCCGCTTACCTCGGCCAGGGCGTGGATCTGCTCCTCCCGCTCCCGCAGGCGCTGCTCGGCCCGGAGAACCTTCTCCTTCTGCAGCCGCAGCTCCCGCCAGGCCTCATCCAGTTCCTCCCTGTCCCTCGCCAGCTGCTCCTCCCTGCACCTCAGCTCCCGGCTGCGGAACTTCAGCTCCGCCTGCTCCTGGGGCGGCCACGGGGACACCGAGGGTCACCAGCCCCGTCCTGCACGGCCACGGCTCCGCAGGCACGGAGGTCCCACCCGGCCCGGCCTGGGTTTGGGATGCGGAGCCGGGGGCGGTGGTGTGGGACCTCCCCAGTGCCGCCACCCCCGCGGGGACCTTGGCCAGGCTCCTCAGGGCCGAGTCCATGCCCAGGGCCCGCTGCTCGTCCCGCTCCGCCCGCTCCTGGCTCAGCCGCTCCCGGGTGTGGAACTCGGCCCAGGCGGCCGCCAGCCGCCGCCGCTCTTCGGAGCGATCCCGGAGCTCTGCCCGCTGCTCCTCCAGCCACGCGCCCTGGGGGCCGGGAGACAGCTCCAGGCACCGCTGCCCGCAGGGTCCGCCCTCCTTTGGCCCGGCCCTGCCGCTTCCAGAGGCCGCTTCCAGCCGGGGAGCTCCGGCCCCTTCCAGCCCCCAGCCCTGCTCCCACCCGGCTGGTTCTGAGCCCCTTTCCCAGTCCCGTTCCCGTCCTGGTTCCGAGCCCTTCTCCCAGTCCCGTTCCCATCCTGGTTCTGAGACCCTTTCCCAGTCCCCCTCCCACCGAGCTGGTTCCAAGCCCCTTCCAGCTCCCCCCAGCCGGTTCCAAGCCCCATCCCAGTCACTCCCAGAGGGCGGATCCAGCCCGTGGTTCCCACGGGGAAGCCCCGGTCCCACTCCCACCCCAGCATTCCATGGGAATCCCCGGCGCCTCCCTCGGGAAGCTGCAGCTCGGACTCCCGGGAGCACCCGGAGCCGCGTCCCCGCTCACCTTGGCCTCGTCCAGCGCCGCTCTCTCCATGGCCAGCAGCTGGGCCGTGAGCCGGCGCTGCTCCTCCAGCGCGTCCCGCAGGGAATCCGCCTTGGAGCGCTCGGCCGCGGCCCTGCGGCGCTCCTGGGGCCGGACAGGGCAGCTCCAGGAGGGGGCCGGGCAGGGAGCCCCTCCTGCCGGGCACAGGCACGGACAGGGACACGGGACACGGACATGGACACGGATATGGACACGGACAGGGACACGGACACGGCCACGGCTCTGGGGTAGGGCCTCACCTGCTCCAGGAGCTGCTCCCGCTCTCCCAGCCTGCTCTCCAAGTTGGCCACAGCCTCCTGGAGCCGGCTCTGCTCCCGCTCCGCAGCCTGCTGCTGCTGGCACAGCCTGTCCTGGAGCTCTGGGAGAGGCACCAGGGATCCCGGGATGCAGGAGGCGGGATCCCCCCTCCATCTGCACGGAAATCCCGCACCGAAATCCCCCCGGTTCATGCTCCACAGCCCCAGGACAGGGGGAGCAGAGATCCCACCATGGGATCTGCCCACGGAAGGCAAGACTTTGCCAGCCTTGGCCTCTGCCTCACCGGGAGCACCTTTTCCCTGTTTTCTGGGGCTGGTGGGAATCCCAGACAGAGCTGAGCCCCTGTCCGAGTGCCACTGGACACTCAGATCCAAGGGTGCCTCCGCTCAGGGAACCCCCCAGGAGAGATAGAACGGTGAATCCACAGGCCCAGGGCTCCTTCTGGCCAGCATGAGGGCTGGATTCGTCCCAGGACCGTTTGGATTCCATGGGCTCAGCTCTGATGGCGCTGGGATGGAGCAGAGGGTCCCTCCAGAATGATGCTCTTGGAGGGAATTTACCTGTGAGCTGCTCATCCCGCTCCTGGGATCTGGGGTGGTCCTGGGACCTGGGGTGGTCCAGGGACCTGGGGCGCTCCTGTGCCGTGTCCTGGCTCCAGGATGGGCTTTGAGCCGTCGGCTGCTCCTTCTTGTGCCGTGGCCTCTCCTGCTGCTCTTCCGCCTTTCCCCGGCTCCTGCCCAAGACAGATCCAGAACAATGCCGGCGCTGCCAGCCCGGGCAGGTGAGCAGGGAGCCGGGAGCACAGGGGAGCACCGGTTACCTGGGGGAGCTCTCCGGGGGATCGGGGTCCTGCTGCGGCCTCTGGAGACCCTCTGGGAGCAGCCCCCGCTCCAGCTCCAGAGCCCGCACCTGCCGGCAGCGGGATGAGCTCCACGTGCCGCCCTGGGCACGGAGCTCCCGTGGCTGCTGCGGCTTCCTGACCCCCAGAGCCATCTGGAGTGGGGGACACAGCCCCTTCTCCTGCCTCGGCGTCCCACGGGTGACCCCGGTGACACCCACAGGTGACCCCAGGTGAGCCCTCAGTCTCACTTGGTTTTCCAGCTCCTCCAGCCGGGCCTGGAGGCTGCGCAGGGTGCTCCCGCAGCTGGGGTGCTCCTGGCACGGCTGGCACCGCACCCCCGGGGAATCCTCCTGGCGGGGCCCCGCTGGGAGAGCCCCCGGAGCCCCCGGGCACAGCCAGGGCGGGAGAGCTCGGGGCTGCTCCTGGGAGGGCCGGCCCGGGAGTGCCTCCGGCCCCACCTGCGGGACACCGGGACGCTGAGGGCTGTGCCCACCCGGGATGCTCCAGGGGAGGCGGGGAAGGGCAGCCCCCTCTCCCGGGAACGCCGATCCGTGCCCAGCCTCCGCATTCCCGGGGGATCCCCAGGGACACCTCCCCGCTCCTGCCCTGGCACCCACCTGAGTGGGCGCGGCAGCACCCGGCCCCTCCCGCTCTGCCGGGGCTGGAAAATGGGACAAATCCGTCAGCAGGACCGGGCAGCGGGAACAGAACCGTCCCATCCCATCCCATCCCATCCCATGGATCCCATCCCATCCCAAGGGCAGCCTCCCCCGGGCACACGGACGGGCCCATCCCAGTTTTCCTGCCCCTCTGGGAGAATTCCCAGGGCTCGGGATCGGGGACTCCGCTCTGTGCACCAGGAGCAGCCTGGGTCCCCTCCGGGATCATCCCATGGGCACAGGGACCGCAGTTCCAGAGGTGTCCCCTCCCCAGGTGTCCCCTCCCCAAGACAGGTGACCTCAGGGGCCGCTGGGGGTGACAGAGGCCTCACCTGCTGCTGCCGGCCCGTGGAGCCGTGTCCCGACGGGGAGCTCCAGCCTGGATCGGGAACGAATCCCACGGGGAGAGTGAGGGGAGACAGGAGCCTGCCCCAGCCTGCCCCGTCCTCTGTCACCTGTGTCACCCGTGTCACCTGTGCCACTTGTGCCACCTGTTTCATGTCCCCCATGCTGCGGCACCTGTCCCACCCCACCCCTCCCACGTCAGGGATCCCACCTTTGGGACCTTGAAGGAACAGGGACACCCCAAACCTCCACCCCGGGGGTCCCCTCCCCCCCGCTGGTCACCTGAGCCCTCCCAGGTGACACCCGAGTGCCAGGTGAGCTGAGCCGGGGGAGCCGCCTGCCAGGAACTGGGAGGCATGAGGGGGAACTGGGAGGGATGAGGGGAACTCGGAGGTGGGAAGAGCTCAGGTGGGGGAATTCCAGGACAGGGACATCCCCATGGCACACCTGGGACTGGGACACCCCCAGCTGCAATCCCGGTCCAGGAGCAGCTCCGGAGCCCCTCCCCAGTCCCAGGTGGGAGCTCCCGGGAGAAGCCTTTACCTGCTGGGCCCGGGGGGCTCCGGGACCCTCGGGGGGTGGGAATTGCACTCCGGAGCCTTGGCCTGGCACCGCTGCCGTGCCAGGGCAGTGCTGAGCCAGCTCCCATCCCACTTCCCCGCGGGATCGGCCCCCGGGCCCGGGAAATCCTCGTCCTTGGATCCCAGTCCCGGGAAATCCTCGTTCTTCCGTCCCAGTCCCGGGAAATCCTTGTCCTTTGATCCCAGTCCCGGGAAATCCTCGTCCTTGGATCCCAGTCCCGGGAAATCCTTGTTCTTCCATCCCAGTCCTGGGAAATCCTTGTCTTTTGATCCCAGTCCTGGGAAATCCTTGTCCTTTGATCCTAGTCCTGGGAAATCCTCATCCTTCTGTCCTGATCCCAGGAAATCCTCGTCCTTCAGCCCCAGCCAGGCAGCCCCGGAGGGACGTCGGGAGCTGCTCCCAGCTGGAAACCTGTGGGGGCAGAGGGACACTGGGGACACCAGGGACACCAGGAACACTGGGTACATGGCTGGGTGGGGACTTCTCCCCGGTACCTCCGTCCCCGTCTCTGCCCGGTCCCGGAGGCCACCGACGGCTCGTAGGATCCAGAGGGAAAATCCGGCTCCTCCCAGCCCCCATCCAGCCCTGCCAGAGCAGCCGGGTCACGATTTCCAACGGGATGGGGCCCTGGAGAACCTGTCCCACCTTCTCTGGGAATTCCTGACGGGATTCACCCTCTGCAGAACCCGTCCCACCCTCTCTGGGAATTCCTGATGGGATTCACCCTCTGGAGAATCTGTCCCACCCTCCCCAGGAATTCCCAGTGGGATTCACCCTGGGGAAAACCCTTTCCATGGTCGCACTCACCTGGCTCCTCCCGGTCCTTGGGGTCTGCCCGGAATTCCGCCCTTCCCGGCTGCTCCAGGATTTTCCCAGTGGAGCCTCCTCCCAGCAGCTCCTGGATCCCGGCGCGGCCCTTCCAGAGCCCCTGGCTGGGGACGTCCGGCACAGGTGGGGGTGGCACCGGGACCGCCCCGTCCCCGTCCCTGTCCCCATCCTGGTGTCCCCTCACCCCCCCGGCATCCTCTGCGCATTCCCGGCTCCGTTGGCGCCGCTCCCCAGTCCCAGGGTATCCACCAGGTCATCGACCTCGTCCCCAAAGGTGACATCGGGACGTCGCAGGGCCGGAGCTAGGGGAGAGAATGTCACCGATGGGATCTGGGACGTCCCTGGGTGTCACCAACCATCTCTGGGACAGTTCCAGGTGTCGCTGCGTCTGGGACATCTCTGTGTCCCCCCTCACCACTGTCCCTGCTCCGTCCCAGGTTGTTCCCGCCACTGCTCCCCGGCCCTGCCGGCTCCTCCTCCGCTGGGAACGGCTTTTCCAGGGGGTCCCCGAGATCTGAGAATCCCCCAGAGGGGCGGGAAAAGGGAGGGACAGTCACAGATGCCCCCGGGACTGAGGGGGGTTTCACGGAGAGAACAGGGAATGGGTTCTGATTCCGTGGGAATCACTCCACAGGGAACAGGAACAGGGTCAGATCCCACGGGAATCACTCCACAGGGAACAGGGAACGGGGTTTGGTCCCAGGGGAACCTCCCCATGGAAAAGCAGAGCAGCATTCCCCGTACCTTTTCCAGGATCCAGTCCCTTCCCGGCACCTTTCCCTGGCCTGGAGCTGGCTCTGGCCATTCCCAGGAGTTCTGCATCCAGCTCATCCAGCTCATCCAGCTCCTGGGAAGCAGGGAGCTCCTGCTCTCACCTGCAGCTCAGGTGGGATCCCCAAAAATCCTTGGGAATTCTGTCCCCGCTCACCTCCACCGCTTTGGCGTCCTCCTCCGGGAATTTCCCGTCCTCCTCCGGGAATTTCCCGTTCTCCTCCTCCGGGAATTTCCTGTCCTCCGCTGGGATTTTGGCTCTGGAATCCTAACCCGGCCCCCCCCGAGGCACAGCCCAGGTCGAGGGTGGGTGGGGAGGGGTCCGAGGTGCTCCCAGGTGGGAACACCTGGAGAAGGAGGCTCCGGGATGAGGGGGCCAGGGAGATTCCAGCAGGTGGGAAGGGCTGGCTCTGGGGCCAGAGGGGGTCAGGGGCTCACCTGGGGCTCACCTGTGGGAAGGGGTCCCGGAAACCTCGGGGAGGTGGAGCCGGGGGCTCCTCTGGAAACAAGAGAGGGGTCAGGGACAGACAACGGCTCCAGGTGGGAACGGGGTGGGGGGCGTGGATTCCCCCCAGGTAATTCCCAGGTGACCCCCCCGGGAGCCAAGAGCTCCCCTTTTACCATCGAAGCCCAGGAGCTCTGCGAGCACATCACCGATGGGATCTGGAGCAGGACAAAGCCCAGGTGAGCCCAGGTGATCCAGGTGGTTTCCCCTCGCCAGGCAGGCAGGAAAAGCTCCCGGTTCCAGCCTGGAACATTCCCTGTCCCTGTCTCCCCCCAGCCCCGTGTCCCCAGGGATCCAACCCTGGAGAGCAGCGGAGGGCAGGTGAGGGGATGGGGACAGGTGAGGGGATGAGGGCAGGTGAGGGGATGGGGACAGGTGAGGACAGGCGAGAGCTCTCACCTGATTTCTGGCTCCGGGCCTTGGCAGCCTGTGGAGAAATACAAATTCCCTTGGGAGAAATCGAAGCACCTGCATTTCCCCACAGGCTAAAGCCGGGTTTCTACGGAGCGTCCACTTGGATCCCACCTGGATCCCGGCCCCTCACACTCACCATGGCGCGTCCCAGCCCGTGCGCGATTCCCAGGTGATTCCGGGCTCCACCTGCCCGCTGCCGGCTCCGGGCCCCCCGGGATCAGCCCCGCACCGACCCCGCACCTGGGGGGAGAGGAAGGCGCCGTTTGGAGTCCCGGGCCCGCCGCTCCCGGGGGTCCCTGGAGGGTCCCGCGGCTCCCCCCGGCGTTCCTCACCCGGAGCCCCGCTCCGCATGGGCGCCGCCATATTGCGCGCTGACCTCATGGAAGGCCTTCGCTGCCATAGCAACGGGGCTGCCCCGCTCAGCGCCTGATTGGCGGGCCACCGTTACCATAGCGACGGCGCTGCCCGCGCGCCCCGCTCAAGGAAGGCCCCGCTGCCACAGCGACGGAGCTGCCCCGCTCAGCGCCTGCTCTGAGCCGCTCCCGGCTCTTCTGTCGCGATACTCCTCCTTATCGCCGGCGGTTTCCACGTATCGCGAGCTTTATCCGTGTCAGGAGCGCGGGGTTGCCGCCCGGGGATGCTGCGGGATCCAGGCTCGGTTACCCTGGTACAATCGTCGGAAGTGACACCGCGATACAATCCCGCTAT
>VZRO01005833.1:16356-38574 GCA_013397915.1 Daphoenositta chrysoptera | reverse complement strand
GGAGTGCCTGCTGTCAGACTGTTTCATCTGGCAGCATCACCACCAGCAGCATTTAGAAAACGGTCAGAAGAATACAGGACGGCCCCGTGTAACATCAAGTGCCAAACCATCCTGCCCTGTCCTACCTGCTCCCCCAGAGCCTCAGGTGAAACTTGGTGACAGCTGCCTTACGACCAGAGGAACACAGACTGAAAGCAAAGACGATGCAGACTCCCACTGCCAACACTGACCCGTCACCCCTCAGCCAGATCCACTGATCGCTAAGTCCCACTTTTGGCACCTCCCCCAGATTTACCCTCCTTTTTCCCTATGTTATCCCCCAGTCCTGCATCCCCATTCCCCTGTTCCCTTGTTAGCCCTCCCCTTCTCCCAGACCTTACTCCCTTCTGTTGCTTACCCACCAATTCACCTCCCATACCTCCACCCTTTTGCCCCACCTTTCTGGTGGCCACACCCTCTAATACCTCCATTTGGTTACAACCCTTTTAATAATTTTATTTTGAGTTCCAACAGAAGCACCCACCCAAGCTACACCTTTCCACGGGGCCCAGTGCTTGTCGCACAACCATCCTCTGGATGCTCCTGGTACAACTCGCAGTGGAAGTGTGGACTGTGTCGCAGCCCACCACCTACAGTGAGAGCGTCCATGCCAGCACCCGGAGGATGAGAGGTTTAATTACATCAGAAACTCATGGGGTGGCTTGCTTCTTTGTTGAAATTTGCTTTGTGAATCTTTTTAGTTGTTTCCATTTCAATTATTTTATGCCTCATTGTTAACTCCCTTAAAACTACCTTCAGTTCCTTTTTAATAAGTAAAAAATGGGGAGATGTTNGGGTAACAGCCCTTCGGGGCTTCTCTGCGTGACCTTGGCACCCCAATAAACCCTCTACTCCAAGAAGCTCCTCCACCGCCTTCCTGCCTTCCAGCGCGCCCGTACCACCGGTGGGTCTGGTGAACCCAAACTGGGACTTTGCCAACCCTCCCACGCCCGCGAGCAGCCTCCGCCATCCTCTCCCGTCCGGGTGGGTGCCCGGCACTGGTGAATACATAGCTAGCTGGACAGCCAGTGTCCCAGCACACTGTCAGCCCAGAAAGCCAAACGTGTCCTGGGCTGCATCCAAAGCAACTCAGGCAGAAGGTAAGGGAGGGGATTCTTCCCCTCTGCTTCATTCTCATGAGATCCCACCTGCAGTGCTGCATCCAGCTCTGGGACCCCCAACACCAGAAGGATGTGGACCTGTTGGAGCAAGTCCAGAGGAGGCCATGGAAATGGTCTAAGGGCTGGAGACCCTCTGCTCTGGAGCCAGGCTGGGAGAGCTGGGAATGTTCACCTGGAGAAGAGAATGTCCCAGGGAGAGCTCAGAGCCCCTTCCAGGGCCTAAACCAGCTCCAGGAGAGCTGGAGAGGGACTTAGGACAAGGGATGGAGGGGCAGGACAAGGGGAATGGCTTCCCACTGCCAGAGGGCTGGGTTAGATGGGATATTGGGAAGGAACTCCTGGCTGTGAGGCTGGTGAGGCCCTGGCACAGGTTGCCCAGAGAAGCTGTGGCTGCCTCATCTCTGGAAGTGTTCCAGGCCAGGTTGGGTGGGGTTTGGAGCAACATGGCCTAGGGGAAGGTGTCCCTGCTCATTGGCCTTTAACCCAAACTCCTCCATGATTCTGTGACCCTTCTGTTGTCATGGTCATGGTAAGTCATCCTGGCACAGCCCCTGCACACTTACATAGGGATTAATCTGGCCCCATATAGTGCCTGCCTCAAATGGAGCCGCCGCCAAAAACAAGGTCATTTGCACATATTTATCATCAGCAAAAAAATAGCCGCTCACTGATCCAGAACATTCATCTCTAAATATTTACAAAGCATTATTTATCCGAATAAAAGAGACATTTTTCACTCAACAGACCAGGCATGTGGTAGCGGCATGTGGTAGAAGACAAATTGCACTGAGTAATTCTGAACAGATTTAATGCCAGCAATAATTATTTTTAATCAGACAGAAAGTTCCCTGGGTGATAACTGAACATGCAGCATTTGAAAGCAATTCTGTCGACCCGCATTGTTGGATATTATTTGTTCAAATAATGTGCTTGTTGTGCCTTTTGGTACTTCAGTGCAACTTCCACCCGCCTTCCTATCTCCCTTGGGGAAGGGAAAAAAAAAAAAGGAGGGAAAAAAACCACAAACCCCAAGCCCTCTGTCATTTATTTCAAGCATGTCTTTTAATTACAGCGCTGCATTTAGATAGTGTACAAAATATTCCGGGCTGGATGCCTGTTTAACAGACTCCCCAGTTGCTGCTTGAAGCTGCTCAGCAGAACACAGTGTGAATCATTATGAAATCCCTCACTCCAGAACCAGGGAAAATGGAGAACCAAATGTATTGATGGCAAACATTTAAGAAAGAATGACACGGGAGGAGGGATTTTGCCAGGCTTTGGTTTTTCAGGGGGTTTTGATAGATGCTACAGGTGAACACAGCAGGTTCCCAGCCCCAAATCACTCCCTGCTGTGCTGCAGACGAGGTGTTTTGTGTCACCCACCTGTCCCCATGTCAACATGCTCACAAACACCCTCCCCAGGGGTTTTTGTAACACTAGGAGAGCACAGCTGGAGAAGATGCAGAAACCTTTGGTATCTCTTGCAATCAAATCACGGATTCATAGAATGCTTTGGGTTGGAAGGGACCTTAAAGACCATCTCGTTCCAAACCCCTGCCATGGGCAGGGACACCTTCCACTATCCCAGGTTGCTCCAAGCCCCATCCAACTGGCCTTGGACACTCCCAGGGATGGGGCATAATTTCTCCATAGTCTTGGGACTGTGACCCAGTGCCACATTTGGGACATCTCTCAAGCCCCAGGCATGGGCATGGCCATATCCAGCTCCATCACCAGTTATTTCCATCTGGGAAGGTGAGGAACAATGGAAGCAGGATGCCAGGGACAGGCTGGGCTGGAAACACAATCCCTGCGCCAGACGAGGATAGAGCCAGAGGTGAGCAGGGCACACAAATGAGGCCAATGGCATATTAATGAGCAGTCAGTTCTACCTGGCAACAGCTAGTCCATCTGCTGAATAAGCCCCTGTAACGAGCTTACCTGAACTCTTTGTTATGCAGTGGGAGGGAGCAGCAGCACCCAGACCCTCCCTGCCAGCACTGGGCTCAGGACTGATCCCCTGCCACCACGAGAAGAGCAAATCCCCATGCTCAGCCCTCAAAAGCAACAGCTCAGGAAAGATTAGGTTATGTTTCTGGCAGGGATCAGGGTTTCCAAGTCCCCTGCAATTACAGTGACAATTACAGGGCTGCCAATGGCTGCAGTCGGAGTCAGGGGAGCAGCGTGGGAGCTGCTGCTTCGTGTAGTTTCCAGCATTAGGGAATGTCAATTCCTTCTGGGGGGTGTAACCAACACTGGGACCTCAATGCCTAAACCTGCACTGACTGTGGGGGTAATCCTGGCCCTGACAAACCCACAGTTAAAGGTCAAAGATGAAGGAGGGATGAGGAAAAGCAGCATGGAAGGGAGCATGAGACAGCTTTCATTTCTGGCCCAGAAGAATATGAGCCCAGAGGTAAAATACTTGGGATTTGATGGTCTCACAGATGTTCAGGTCATCAATCTCCTTGTCTCAAAGGAAAGTTATCCAGGAGAACCATGAACATTTACATCACCTGGGGGTGTCCAACTGGAGATGTGTCTCAGAGCTTAAAACCTCCTCCAAGAGAGCTGAGGAGATCAGAAAATCCTTTTCAGCCTCACTTGGGGGATCCAGCAGAGATTCCATAAAGACAGCTCCACTCCATTAATCCCCAAGGCTCTTCCCATGTCTGTCAGCCTATTTCCAATAAACCAAAGGAGGTGATCACCAAATTCAGGAACGCAGCTGATGAGAAGCAGGAATTTCATCTGCAATTGCAGGAGTGGTATCAAAACTTTATTCAGCAAAATGCATCCCCCACACCTGAAAATTGCTCTAACCTGCTTCTAAATGGGATGGACATCTCTGATCCTCCAACTGTTTGCAGTCGGAAAAGACAAATGGGATTTTGCTTTCATCCCTGGAGCCTTTGTGCTCGGCTGGCCTGGAGCACACAGCCAACACACACAGGTTGTTTCAGCAAGGAGACAGCCCAAGGGTAATCATCTTCAAGTGCTATTGTCAGGCTGAGAAGGTCGAGGGCTCGAGGCTTAATAGTCCAGATTATTTTAGGCAGGGAAAAAACAGCACTGCTTCATCCCAAGTGCAGGAGGTAACTCTGGACTTGTTCTCCACCACGGCTTGTGGCAGGCCTAGGTGCTGGGATCCTCCTGGAGAGATTTTTGGGAGGTGCTGGGAAGAACTTCCCATGCAACCGTGGCCTTGATCATAAGCACACCCAGGAGAGACACCTGCCCATGCCAGCCCCAGCAGGGCCCTAGGCATGAGCCCTGCCAAAACCCTCCACCACCACTGACCACAACTCTTAGCCAAACTTCAGCCCCCTGGGCCTGATGATGGTTTTGCCATATTCCCAAGCAGATAAATTTGGGTTGATGCTCAGATTTACCAGTGCTGGGGTCAGAGGTGAAATGACTGCTCCTTATTGCCAGCATCAAACCCGTGCTCTCCCAGTGTTCCCAGCAGTTCATTATCCCTCCCACCCTCCCAGCCTCCTTGTCCTGCCATAATAAGGCAAGAGGCAGAAGTCAAAGGCATCATTCCAGGGAAAGCTCTCAGGAACTGTTCATCAAACTTGCCCTTTTCTAATGAGAGTCATCTCATTTACATGCTCATTTAATGCTACACTCCACATCTAACAGCACATTCCAGCCACCTCCTTCCTTTACCTAAAAACCCATTTACAAAAAACACCATTTCCCCTAAATCCTAATTAGGCCACTGTGTCCCCACATAAGCTTCAGAAAACCCCCTTTTGTGTCCAAACAGCACAGCCTCCCCAAGGCTTTATCCAAACACCCGCATCACGAGGTTAATTCCAGCCTGATGAATTAACAGTTCTGTGAGCTTCGTCTGATTAACAAAACTGAAATGCCTAGGGGGAAAAAATAGGGAAATCATTCCTGGGTCTGTTCCTGCTGCAGAACAAACATCCTTCTGCCCCAGAGGAGCCTCTCCTACTTCCCTCGCACGACCCTTTCCAAAATCTCAAGCGTGGCTGGCAGCCCACGAACCTCCCTGCGAAGGCCTATCCCAAAAAACACCGAGAGCTTTATGATCCATCTTTCTGGAGGCTCTCAAGTTGCAGGAAATGCTCAGATTAACTGAGGAAAAAAGTAAATTTTTGCCCATTTCTGGTCTGCTACCATAAGGTGCTAATGCAATATTGTGGTTCCCGTGATAGGAGCAATATGCAGCAGCTCAGAGTGGGTTTGTGCCCACACATCCTTGTCTCAGGCAGGGCTGAGCATCCCCCACCAAGAGCATCTTCTGCTCGTCAGCACAGGACCCTCACAAGCTCCATTTTTCCCACAGCAGGGACCTTGCTGGAAGCCCCCGTGCTAATCCTGATATCCATCCAGCCTGGTGTAAGTAGCCATTTTCAGATATTCCAGTATTAATTTCAAATATTCCTTTTTTTTTTTTTTTTTTTTAAAGAATAGCGTGAGATAGGCATGGAAAATACAAATAAAGAATCCTGTGGTGCTATGAATAGTCCCTACTCCTATTACCATAGGCTCAGGGTCACCAGGATGTTGTGGATGCAAGTCAGGGAGCTCACAGTGATACACCCCCAAAGGGATTTCCCAGCTCAGCCACCACTTTGCTGCTGGCAGAAACGGCCCTGTCAGATCTTCCATCAGTTTAACAAGCGCTGCCTCAAAATTAGTTTTGAGGTCTTTCACCCCCAACAATCCTATTAGTCCCGGCCATCCCAGGACCCCACAGCCATGTGCTGATCCCCTCTCAGATTTATTCCTGCCTGGTTCAGATTTGTTTTTCTGCTGACATGGCCCTTCCAGTTAAATCAGTTTGCTTCCCTCCCTGGTGTTTACATTCCTGCTGTATTTATAGACAGGCATCACGTCCTCTCCCAACGTCCTTGGCCAAACACAGATTATATTTTTCGGCTCCTTGCCTAAAATAGGCACTTTTCCCCTGCCTTTCCCAATGCCCATGTGCTGCACCTGCTGTGACTTAAACTCATCCTTTTTGGGGGCAAACACCAGAACTCTGTGGCACATTCCCAAAGAGGCTTCCCCAGAATTTAGCAGAGTCCTTAAATATTTCCTCTTTTTTATTTTGCTTATTATTTATTTTGCTTTAGGACCACATTTTCATTTTTCCCAGCAACATCCCATATCGATGGCACACAGGGAATGCACCAAGGTCTTTGTTCTCCTTTTAATTTCCACTCATGAGCCCTCAGTTTAGCAGAAAATCTGCTTCATCTCGCAGATTCTTGGGCTCACTCTTTGCAATATGGCGTTTGCCCTGTTTTACATCACCCCTAACTACCCCCCTTGCTTTCACAGCCCTTCCACAGGCCACAGTAGCAACACTGACCCTCAGACTCTCACTGCAATCTCCTGCCAGCACATGGTCAATGCTTTAGGGAAGGTAGGCAGACTCCAGACACTGCATTTGCCTTGCCTAGAAGCTCTGCTCCCTTTCGAAGAAAGAAATCAGGTGACAGCAGGTTGGCCTGGCATCATCCATGGCAAAATCCCATTCTCTAGTACCTGCTGGCAGCCAGCAGGGAAAAAACCAAGGGGGAGCATCCTCATAGTGAGTTCTCGTGCTGGGGATTTAATTTTCACACAGCTTATTAACTCCCCCAGCAGCAAGCTCGCTGCCCACACTTCATAACTGCAATTATTCCCTCCATCCCCTTTCATCCCACGGCCTCCCAAGCCTTGCAAGCTCAAGAAAATGAAATCATGTCGATGACTAGCTCTTTTTATCCCCCTATTTCAAGTCCTTTCTGTTCTCCAGTCAGACAATGCTACCTCTGACTTCTCTGTCCACAAAGGGCTACCTTAAGGATTTGATGTAAATGCTGCAGGGAGAAAAACTCACTCCGTTTCGGGTTATTATCTCACCAGAATGCCATACATTATCCAGCAATCTCCAGCCAAGCAGGGGTCTGCTGTATCTCTGCATTATATTGTTTGGAGCACAGGGATTGCTCACTACGTGGTTCTCACCACAAAGAATACATGGGAAAAGAAATAAACAGAGAGCATCCACTTGGGCTGCTGATATTATCCTGGTGGGCAAAAAAACAACCAAAGGAGCGATTGCTAATGGCCCAGGATTCATCCTAAACACACAGAATGTCCCAAAGTCTGGCTTTGTAATACTTGGTGCCTGTAATTGTCCATGTGGCTCTTCACACACGTGTGTGTCAGAAAGGGATGCTGAGGTTCAGAGCAAAAGGCAGAGTTTAAACATCAAAGCTGTCTGAATACACATGGGGATGGTTTCTCTCACTGAATTTCCTCCTGGAGCTCAGAAACCACGAGGAGGCCATGAAGGTGATCACAGGGCTGGAGCCCCTCTGCTCTGGAGCCTGGCTGGGAGCTGGGGCTGTTCAGCCTGGGGAAGGCTCCAGAGTGGCTTTAGAGCCCCTTCCAGGGCCTAAAGGGGCTCCAAGAGAACTGGAGATGGACTTTGGACAAGGGATGGAGGGACAGGACAATAGGGAGTGGCTTTAAGCTCAAGGAGGGCAGGTCTAGATGAGATATTAGGAAAAAATTCTTCCCTGTGAGGGTGGGGAGGCCCTGGCACAGGGTGCTCAGAGAAGCTGTGGCTGCCCCATCCCTGGAGGTGTCCAAGGCCAGGCTGAATGGGACTTGGAGCAACCTGGGATAGTGGAAGGTGTCCCTGCCCATGGCAGGGGTTTGGAACTGGATGGGCTTTAAGAGATCCCTTCCAACCCAAACCATTCTGTGATTCTGTGAATCTAAGTGTTTCAGTATCTCAGTGCTTTCAGCATGTTTAGGATTGGCAAGTCCCACGTTTTCAGGCCAAGGGGTAGAGGAGAACCACGGATGAACAGCACTGGTGACGCACCAGCGTCAGCCTCATCCCAGCAATTTAAAAGTTGCTCCTGTGTTCTCCGCCACTGTGGACAAGGAAAAGTCCTGCTGATTGGAGCAACATGGAGCCACTTGAGACAGAAATCACAGCTCCCTGCTGGAGAGGCATCAGACAATGGGCATAGCTCCCTGGATTTTGTGTTTCTCAAGGGAAGGGACCCCACCAGCAGATCTGGTCTCCGGCAGAAACCCACCTCAGTGACTTCACAGGGATTTCATAACTATATCAGCACGAGTCCTTTATAGACTTAGAGAGATAAGACATTTTTCATGGCCATGGTAATCAATTTCTCTACTCAATTAGCCTTGCAGGTCTAAGAAAACATGAATATTTTTTCTGGAGAGAAAACCCCAGCATTTCTGAGTACAGCTGCACTCGAGGAGGCTCAACAGCAGCAGCAGCAGCGTGATGGGCACCAGCCCTTCGCCCTCCACCCTCCAGAGAGTGGCAGGATCCAGGTGCCAAGGAGGGCAATAAGGTGGGAGCAGGGGCAGATGGGGACAAGATCCTGCCCTGGGGCTGGGAAGGTGCTCGGGTTATCCATGGAGGCAGCAGCACACAGTGCAGACACAGTGCCTGTCCCCAGCCGGCCACTCCTGAGCTTCATCCATCATTTGCCTTTGCTGGAGGGAACAACTCGGAAAAATCCATGTCCGTGTCCTCTGAGACCATGGCTGAGGACAGAGCTGGGGCTGCAGCTCTGCCTCCAGTGGGCTTAGTGCCAAGGGAAAGAGGGAAAGGGATTTAACCTGCCGAGTATGAGCTGCCAGGGAGAATTTCAAATACAAAATAAATGCAGAGAAGCTGGCTGGACTTTGTAAGTCTATGTCCATGCTCCTGGACAAGAGGCTGGGCCCGTGTGGTGTCCCCAGGAGTGATTAGCAGAGCCCAGGTCTCAGAGCCCACTGTTCACACCGTGTCCCCAGTGTCATGGGTCACGTTGCAACCTCAGCCACCAGCCCCAAATGCAGCGTCTTCTGGCAGCTGCAACTCAGAACCAAAAAGAAATTTTAAAAGCCGCCAGCACACAGAGCTCACCCCGCAGCCTGGAGCACAGCACCCACCACAGTCCCGTTTGCATGGCAGAGAAACAGGGCAGAGGGGCAGAGGAGGGAAAACACTGGAGGTGGGAGGGTGTCTGCCTGCTCCCAGACTTCTTACACCTTCCCCAGACACATCTGGCTGTGGCCAGTATCAGTGCAAGGTGCTGGAGGAGATAGATGGGGGCTTAATCCTGCCCGGCAGTGCTGAGCATCCCCATCCAGGGCTGATCTTGATCCCTGCTGACGTGTGCGCTCTCATTTCATTACACACAGATGATTCCTCACTGCTTTCCCTCTCTCCCCATCTCCAAGAGCAGCTCTCTGAGAGGACAAACCTCAGCGTTGTTGGGTGTTCCTGTGGAAGCAGAGCATCTGTCCTCACCCCCCGGATTCCCTGCAGGAGCCGCACAGGGGTCAGGAATTAGCACAGGTCTGGCTCCACAGGCACCAGGCAGCCCGGGGGTTTCTATCCTTACTCCACACCCCACTTTGTGCTCTCCTAATACCCTACAGCAGCTCAGATCAGTGTTTCCCCTGGATCAAGGATATTCTATAGCCTCTGCTCCGCAGCTTCCACTCCTCTATGCCAACCTGGAGAGGTGCTGGCAACCCAAATCCTTCCTCTATAGGATATTTTTATTCTCCTCTACGTAATAGTGACTTTACCATTTGCACTCACTGGTCCCAGTTTGGGAGGGGGAGACAGAGGTGCCGAGTGCTGCTGGGCTGACTGGACAGGCTGGAAAAAAAATCCCCATTGCTTTTGGGGCTGGAAAGCAGCAACCCTTGAGTGCTCCATCCCTCCTGAGAGGTTTCATCCTGACATCTAACAGAGTGATGAAATTAAGCTTAACCTTATGCTTAATTCCATGGTCTCAAACATAAGGACAAGAGGGACATGGATCTGCTGGAGCGAGTCCAGAAGAGGCCACAGAAATGCTCTAAGGGCTGGAGCCCCTCTGCTCTGGAGCCAGGCTGGGAGAGCTGGGGGTGTTCACCTGGAGAAGAGAATGCTCTGGGGAGAGCTCAGAGCCCCTTCCAGGGCCTAAAGGGGCTCCAGGAGAGCTGGAGAGGGACTTGGGACAAGCCTGGAGGGACAGGACAAGGAGCGATAGTTTCATATTATCAGGGGGCAGGGTTAGATGGGATATTGGGAAGGAATTCTTCCCTGTGAGGGTGGTGAGGCCCTGGCACAGGGTGCCCAGAGAAGCTGCGGCTGCCCCTGGATCCCTGGAAGTGTTCCAGGCCAGGCTGGACAGGGCTTGAAGCAACCTGGGGTAGTGGAAGGTGTCCTTGCCCATGGCTTTAAGGTCTTCCAACCCAAAGCATTTAATGATTCTGTGATTCTGTGAAAGCAAGACAATTATTATCCTCACCAGCCCTTCCATTACCTATAACCATTGCAATTCCAGTTGCTCTCATTTTCCACTACAGACTCACACAGGTTTGAACAGGTCATACCTCAGCCTCAGGAAATCCTGACATGGGCTGGATCACCTTTCATCAAATCTGACACCTCCTCACCCCTCAAAATCCTACCTTAAAAGCAGTCAATGCCCTGCCTGTGTCCCTCTCTCAGATAATTATCACCATCCCTGTTCCCCCACAGCCAGGCCAGTGGGGCATCCCCATCCCTCTGTGTCACTGGCTTCAAAATCCAGCCTTGGATTAAATAATCCTGCATTTGGTTGGGAAATAATTGGTGCCACTCTGTTTGTGAGCTATTGCTTTTGGTAATGAAAGCCTCTGTTCCAACCCAATTAGCATGATAGTCCAAAAAGGCAAAGGACAAAGCTATGATAGCTCAGGGATAAAAATAGTTAGTGGATTTGGATTGGAGGGGAAAAAAGGAGAAAAAAAGTCACACAGATATCATAACCTTACAGCAGACCTTGTCCCAGCTGTGTAATTCTGGACTGAGTGGAGGGAGGATTCACCAAGGACCTGAGGATGCTGGAAAAAGGCTTTGCACCCCATAGCAGGTATGCATCCCACGTTATTCCTTCTGGGATGTGCACCAGGAGTTGAAACACCAACTGAGGGGAGACCTCATTGTGGCCTTCAACATCTTCCCAAGGGGAAGCAGGGGGACAGCACCGACCTCTTCACTCTAGTGAGTGACAGGACCTGAGGGAAGGGCTGGAGCTGTGCCAGGGGAGGTTTAGGTTGGATATCAGGAAAATGGTCTTCATCCAGAGGGTGACTGAGCACTGAACAGGCTCCCCAGGGAATGGGCATGGCCCCGAGGCTGCCAGAGCTCCAGGAATGTTTGGATACTGTTCACAGGGATGCCCAGGGTGGGATTGTTGGGGTGTCTGTGCAGGGCAAGGAGTTGGACTCTGATCCTTGTGTGTCCCTTCCAGCTCAGGACATTCTGTGATTCCATTAAATGCCTTCTCCAGGCACCCTGCACTGAGGGGTATCCCCAGAGAGGGAATACTGGAGGCTCAGCTCCCTTCTTTATTTGCACTGGGAGCTAAACCCCACAGGCCCAAGGCATTAAACCCCACGCGTGAGCGGCCTCACGGCCCCAGCTCTCACCCAGGGCTGCTAAACCTGCATTTCCAGGGGGTTATCGGGCTGTAATCCCAGCTGCAATCCCAGCTGCCTTGCATATAATGGGCTGCATTACATGTAATCCATACAGCAATACGCTCTGAGTGGGAGCCAGAGCCAATATTGGACTGTTTTCCTCAGAAAAAACACTCACCCCGCTGCAGGCCAGAGGTTGGAGTGTGCCTGAGGACAGGCTTAGGGGGCTGTGTCTGTAAAATAAACCAAACCTGAGGGGTTCTAAGCAAAAACTGGCATCCCTGGGAGTGTTCAAGGCCAGGCTGGATGAATGTTGGAGCAGCCTGGTCTGGTGGGAAGCGTCCCTGCCCATGGCAAGGGTGTTGGAACGAGATGGGCTTTAAATTGCCTTCCAACCCAAACCATTGTATGGAACAATTATGGAATGTAAATGTATTTGGGATGCTAATATATGGCTACACAACACACAGAGCATGTACGGCAGACAGAGCATATATAACACAGAGGCAATACATAGCACAAAACAATATATAGCACATTTCTTTGGCTGTGTGGAAGGATTTACAGAGGGAAGGAGTATGAAGGCAGGAGGGTGAGGGCAGACATTCCCTAGAGCAAACCCCAACCACAGGTCCAAGAGCATTCAGAGCAGAAATCCTAGGGGAAAAAAAAAAAAGCAAAACAGCAAATATAGCTAAAACCCCATCCGTGGCAAAGTAAAACTGACTGGATTTATGGATAGCATTGTAAATTAAAGGCTTTGCATAATGCATGGGGTTTGTGTTTTATTAGACTTGCAGCCAGAAGCAGGAGAAAGTCATCGCAAGAGGGAAGAAGGGGAGGACACAGCTCAAATTCCCGACCCTGCCCACCTCCCATCCAGGCTGGGAATGTGAGGGACACCATCCCAGTGCGAAACAAATGAGCTATGGATGATCAGGGAATGAAGCGCAGGAGATTTAATGTGATTGAAAAACTTGTTACAGCTGTGAAAGCTCCCCGCTCCCAGTGCTCCTCCTCCACAGGCACAGCCTCTGCACCCAGCCTGGCTTTCCCCGGGGTGAAAGCAGTTCTGTGTCTTCACGGCAATGGTATTTGTAGCCAAAGGAACCCAAACAAACGCTCTGATGATCCCCGTAGGTCATCAGCACATTACAACCTAAATTATGCTCACCCACCCCCAGTTTTCCAATACTCCCGTGTCATTTTGCTAGGATCAGCTGTGTTGGCTTTTTTCTGCTCATCCAGGACCAAGTGAAAACTTTGAGGCTAAAGAAAAAAATCTTAATAAGAGAGCTCATTTGAAAATAACATCCCCCACGATTTTTATTGAGGGAATGTGTTTCACATGGCGCTTCGCACGCCATTAAAACTGAAGTATTTTTGACCAGCCAACAGTTTTGGCTGGGAGTATCTGATGTTTTGCTTATATCTGTATTTACTCCCATGTGCCAGCTATTGCCATCTGGGAACATCCTTTTACTACAGTGGATTTATCACACAGAGAAATAAGCTCAGTTGTCAACTTCTCTAATAAAGATGAGAGGTGCATTACAGATCTAAAAGCAAAATGCTGTCCCATATTCCCTATTAGGCTGAATACTGTCAGGTTTCTCCTGTGTCTCTATTTGTGTTCCCTTCTCCCAGACATAATAAAAAAGAAACTGTGAGGCTGGAGAAAAAAAGGAACAGTGTTGCTTAACCTGGAATGCAAAGTGATTTTTCTTTGCAAGGAAGCCCACTTGATGAGTAGTTCAAAGATATTAAACATAGGAAGGAATTGTTCCCTGTGAGGGTGGTGAGGCCCTGGCACAGGTTGCCCAGAGAAGCTGTGGCTGCCCCATACCTGGAAGTGTTCCAGGCCAGGTTGGACAGGGCTTGGAGCAACCTGGGATAGTGGAAGTTGTCGTTGCCCATGGCAAGGGGTTGGAATGAGATGAGCTTTAAGGCCCCAGTCTAGAATATGCCTAATCTTAAACACACATTTAAGGCAAACCTGTTTAGTAAAGCTGAAATCACTGGGACTTTAGCATGTACTCCAATCCATGCTCTAAAGCCAGGGCTTTGCACTGCCACAGAGCTGGAGAGTCCCTAGTAAAGGGGCTGTCTTCCTTCTCTTCACAGTGCCTGAATATTTCATAGCCCCAGGAAGAAGTAGTGAGGGCATCTGTGTTTAAAGAAAACATGTTTAACACAGAGAGGTTTGTAGCTTAGGGCAAAAGCAGCAGGAATGTTGCCCATGTCATTTCCCAGACTCCCCTGAGCCTCCTGCCCAATTTCAGGCTGCTCAGAAAATTCCAATATCACAGGAAATAATTATAATAATAAAATAAAACCTCCCTCTCACACTGCACTTTGCAAGACTGTGATTGTGTGCTTAATGGCCATCATATATTTAGAAGTCTTCCAGTGGGCAGCTGTGTGTCTTCTGGTTTGCTGCACAAAAGTGTTATTCTTTCAGCAATGTTTGTCCTTTGTATTCCCAAAGCCATGGAATCCTGTCTCCCATTTCCCACAGCTGTGCTACAGCAAGCCTGGGTGAGAGCCCAGGGTGTGCCACAAGCCCAAGCAACTGTGGCTGCCCCATCCCTGGAAGTTTTCCAGGCCAGGTTGGACTGGGCTTGGAGCAACCTGGAATAGTGGAAGGTGTCCCAGCCCATGGCAGGGGCCTGGAATGGGATGGGCTTTAAGAGCATAGGGCCATAAATATGCATTTATTTTATTTATTTATTTATTTTAAAGCCCTATTTTAGTGGTCCCTTAGTCACAGACCCATAAAATAGGCCCGTTTCCCTGTGACTGGTTAGCAGCACGGACAGCAAATTGTCTGTTCTTGGCTAGAAAGCTCTTTCTGCCCAAATTTATGCCAGATTGGCAGATCTTCCCATGATTATTTCATTTGTTGAGCTTCTGTGGCTGAAAACACAAGGAATTTCGTGAAATGCAAGCGTTTGGGGCAAGGCCAGGTTGGACAGGACTTTGAGCAACCTGGCCTAGTCCCCACCCATGGCAGAGGTTTGGAACAAGGGTTCCAAAGGTGCCTTCCTTAAGGTGCCTTCCAGTTCTGGGATTAGATGATGCGACTCAGCTGGAAGGACTAAAAGGATGGGCTGCTGTTGGATTTCAGCTTGGCTTCACTCCAGGTTTACCTTGGACACTTCACCAGAGGCTCTAGGAGAAACCCCAATCCCAGGGCCATGGTCATCGACTCCTCTCTGACCTCAGTAGGGCTGGGATATCATCCCACATCCCATAAACATGTTTCAGCCTCTTCCCAAATCCTATATCAGCTTGATTTGAGATTCACTTGATGGCCCCAAACCTCCTGTAGTGCCTACCATGGAAACACTCTGGGAGCTTTTCCAAGGAAGAGGCATCCTGTTTGGCATGAGCTTTCCAGAAGGCTCTGACACCTGCAGAAATGCACCTTCCCTGCAGCAGCAATGCTCAACTCAGCCCTGGATATCTGGGGATGGCTGGAAAACATCCCACCTCCACTAAAGCTTGGAAAAACCACCTGAGACAGAAATCAGACTGCTGGGGCTGAGTTTGGAACTGATTCCCCAGGAAGGGAGGGGAAAAGCCGAGTGTTTACTGGTGTGTGTGCCTAGCTTTGCCAACCCAGCTTGTCTGTGGCAGCAAACAGACAGAGATTTGCAGTAATTGAATGGAATAATACACTGGGAATTTTGAATGGATTTCATTCAAAGAGAAATTAAGCTGTAATTAAACGGTGTCAATTAATGTACTGCCCAGTGGATGCAGTAATTGCTTTTTTTTTAAGAGGCAGCATGGTAATATCCACTCATTCCTAAAGCGATCATGATGCTGATTTAACCTAGTGGAGGTATGAACAGGCACCCCACATGTGTCACAGCCCAGTGCAACAAACCCAAAAGTTCATTTTGATCATGAAACTACACTTCGTGCATCCTCTAATCCCTCTCCTGCTTCCATCCAAAGCAGCAGGAATTAGCGCTGGTTTCACAGGAGAAACGTGGATCTTGCTCCTTTCCTGCCCCAAAAGCTGAGGACATTTCCTTACTGGGGGTTTTCTTTAGGGATGCAAAAGGAAAAGGGAACACCTTATCCTTAGCTGTCTGCTCTGTATCTATACAAGACCACCAGTTTAACCAGTAAAACTACTGGAAATTTAATGCCAGAGTTTCTGAAGAGCCTCAAAGAAACTCATTTGGATTTGTGGGTTTGTGGTGTGAAGCTTATCCCAGTTTACTCTCAGGTATCCCTCCATTATGGAAAATCTTGCAGCCAGAGTAGATAAAGCATTTCCCAAAATATTAAGGGCTCCCTGTGAATGTGTCGTCCCAGCCAGCTCCTGGAGCCCCACATGTTGGATTTTCCATCCCACTTCATGTCTACCCCTTTCCTTGCTCCTTGCTGAGTTAATTCCCCTCCCTCTGAGCTCCCCTCTCTTTTCATCCCTCCTTTAATGAGCTGAGTCGTAGTTAACAATTCTCCTCTTTAATGCAACAGGGGTAGGAACCAGGTTAAAATTCGGGGCTGTTCCTTAAGGCTCCCTGCAAATTTAGTCCAAGCCAAGAGAGTGAACTTGCCACAGGTGCTGGAGGTAACTCCTGACATGACTTACGGCTCCACCAGCAAAGGCAGCCCTTAAAACATATTGGTTTTCCAGACAGCATCACTTCCCTCAGAGCAACTCCAGGTTCACTCGCTGTCGATTTTTCTGCTCTTTTTTTTTCACTTAGACTGGAAGTTTATTTTGCAAACAGACCAGCTGAGGACTTGTAAATATGTATATACATATGTTTATTTTTATATGTGTGTGTGTGTGTATGTGTGTATATATATATTTGTATATGTTCGTGCATACACATATATAGATGTGTATCTTCAGGATGGATATTTGGGGAAATTTTTTAGATTTTTGCAGCTTACAACACCCAGTGTCTCCAACCCAAGGGTGGAAGCTGGTACGAGGTGAACCCAAAACTGAGCCCCTGTTTGGAGAGGAGCCATGGTGTTCCTGCAGTGACTGAGGAGGAAGGATGGGGAGCAGCTCTCACCAGTTAATTTTAACAAAGCACACATTTTCCTGGCTCCACCATGGACTTGCATATTTTAACTCCTATCTTCTGTTCAGCAGCTAAAAAGAGACTTTCATTCCCGTTTTGGCTGCTGTGCCTCGTTCCCCATTCCCGGGCTGTTACACAGGCTCTATTCTTGCAGCCACCCAGTGCTGATAACAGGGGAAGGATGAGACACCCCAGAGCTGCTCTCTCAAACAGGTGGGGGTTTTCTGCAAGCACCAACTTCCATAAGCCCATCACTGTTATGTCTGTGGCGAGCAAGGAATATGAATCAGCACAGAGGCTGAATTAGCTTTATGCCCACAGCTCTTCCCAAGGAATTCTTACAGAGATATATTTGTATTTGAGAAAAGAGATTAGAGGGAGCCATATAAATGCAATCCATCATCCACAATTAGGAATAAATGATGGCAGAGGCAGGAGAAACTTTCTCTCTTTGAGTCCTTTTACAGGAATATATATATATGTATGTATGTGTGCATGTTGTTATAATATATAAATATATATGTTATTATATATATAAACATACATGCTATTATATGTAGATATAACTATATATGTTTATATGTGCTATTATATATATGTAAATATATATAGACACAGGCACTATATTTACACACATATATATTCATATATTCAAGATTTGTGTTAACATTTAAACTATGCACTATACACATATGTTTATATATATCTATAATGCATAAATCCCTCTTTTAGCTACAGATATTGATATATAGGTTATATAGTTATCTGCACACTGTACACACACACACAAGGAGCCAAAAGAAGCAGAGAACCTGCTTGCCTTGCCCAAGGCCCGACGCATCATCACCCAAAGGAAGTTTTATCCCAGGATTTCACTTTTTTTTTCCCCTTAAAGATCAAACTCCAGGAGTCGAATGACTCTTTTGTAACCATCGTTTTCTTCCAAAAGGCAACCAGAAAAAGCTTTATCGAAAGCTCAAAATAAAAAAGTTTTATTCTTATTAACATCATTTAATCATCAACATCTCACCATCAACATCCTGGTGCCGCTCTGGGCTCTCGACAGCAACAGGAAGATTCTCAAGAGATGAAGGAGGAAACAGATGCATCAGCTAAAACCACACCTCAACTTAATCAAGACATAAATCATTGCAAAACTCAGATTTCCACACCAACACACAGCCCCAGCACGTCTCTCACTGCCTCTCCCAGGAGGAACTTTCAGGAGCACTGAACTTACCCCAAACCATTTTAAAAAGACCTTATTTGTCTAGAAAGTGTGGGAGGTGAAAGGTTCCTTTAAGGAGATTTAAAGTGAACACCATTAGCATTACATTGTTCATTCAGCCCCTCTATCCATGACATGAGAACAAAATTATCTGATCTAAGCAAAACTTCTGGTTTCATAGCAACAATGAATTTTCTTTTTTTTTTTTTTTTTTTGTGGGGGAANTTTTTTTTTTTTTGTGGGGAAATATAATGCAAATCAGTGCTTAGGTGCATAACTTGTGACTACTTTACTTCCTGTACTAGAGTCTGTTGAAACACTATTAAATTATAATTTAACTAAATGGCTTCCTGGAAAATAATAAAAACACCCCAAAAAAACCCTTTCTAGTTTAAAAGTCAAAAAATGTCAAAGTGGTTCATGCATGAAAAATAAAAATGCTGTTTAGCTCTTACATAAGTCTTTCCATGAGCTCTCAAAATTATTTTGGAAGGAAATAGTGTGGATTGCTCTTCCCTAGTGCTGGGAATCAAGAGCCATGTCTTGAAGAATAGACATCTCCTCTAAATTTACTAGAAGCAGGTTATTTTGTATTTTGGATCACAGCAGATCTTTCTGCCCTCCAAATTTGGGGTGAAAACGGCCACGGCTCCCACGCTGTGTGGGATAACACACTGGGTGTTCCAGGCACAGAGCAGACCTGAGAGGTACAGGTCTACCAGTATCCCAGGGATACCAGGGATACAGGGATACCAGTTTTACAGGTAAAAAATAATCTCTTATGCAGATGTTTTAGGCCTTGACCTTGAGGCAAGTTGGATACGTGGTTTTCAGTCCTGACAAGGAGTGATGGCTAAATTTTATCTGACTCTGGGAGCAGAAGAAATTGGACCATGATTTTCTGTGCAGTTCATTTACAAGCTACTTCAAGGACCCCAATGTCCCAATCAACCCAAAATTTGGCTGGTCTAGATCTTGCCTTTAATCTTCTTTGTTTTCTGCAAAATAAGGAAATAGTCAGGACAATCAAATCTCTGAGTTTTCAGGAATATTTTATCATAACTCCCTCCCACAGGCTGATGCTTCTAGAGTTTCCCTTCCCCATTGGGAAAATGGAGCTAAAAGGGTTTTGGGGTGATGGTCAGAAGGGGACAACCAACTGGTGTGACAACTGAGGTCACACCAAATCCTCACCACCCCCAAAAATGTGCTCAAATGTTTCACTGCCCTTCCCCTAAGAAAAAGTGCTCCAGATGTTTAATCCAAACTCCCTGGCTCCTATTTAGAGCCTTTATGTGTTTTCATGTCCCTGATGAGCAATAACAGAGAAACATTATCACATAATATAAAATATTAAACACCTGTTGTAAATATTAAATTATATCCAAATACAACCTGGCACAGATAATACTCAATACATTGTTTACATTGCTGCTGATTAATATTGGAGATTAAAATTAATACTCACACAACATAAACATCAACATGCTTCTAGCATGCAATTAAGCCGAACAATTTCATCAGCACAAAATGTTCTCATCCTTTCAAAACGAGACACACTAAAAACAAAGCTGCCCTGAAAATATCACTGAAATCAAACTCCAAGTGCAAAACATTTGGATCATTAGAGATTTTTTTTTCTCCCTCACCACTTTGGAAATGTTATTTTCCAAACTAGAAGGGCAAGGTTGGAGGTAGTCAGAAATGAAGAAAAAGGGCAGGGATAGATGGGATATTGGGAAGGAATTCTTGCTTGTGAGGGTGGTGAGTCCCTGGCACAGGTTGCCCAGTGAAGCTGTGGCTGCCCCTGGATCCCTGGAAGTGTCCAAGGCCAAGCTGGATGAGGCTTGGAGCAACCTGGGCTAGTGGAAGGTGTCCCTGCCCATGGCAGGGGGCTGGACTGGATGATATTAAAGGTCCCTTCCACCCCAAACCATTCTGGAATTCCGTTCTGGGTTCTGTGAAATCCCACCATGATGGGCAGAGCCTCATCTTCTTCATCACAATGTCTGTCCCCCTCTTCACTGCTGTGACAGGGCCACGAGACCCACTGGTATTTTCTTTCCTGAAAAAGCCATTAAAAAGGATGAATTGAGACAATTGTTGGATTTAAGGTACATGAGGTCTCTTTCGGCAAGGCTCACTGCTGGAAAGAGACCATGGGAAAAGCGTGCAAACAAACTGATCAGAGCCCAAAGAGGTGAGACAAAGCTGGTCAGAGGTCAGCTAAACCTGAAGGAAATGGGGAAAAAGACTGAGGGAAGGGCTTCCACCAGTCCTCAGAGGTACAACAGTCCTTCAGAGAGTTCTCCACGGCCACTGCAGGCAGGACAAGGAGGGGGGAATTAAAGTGCAGCACATTCGAGGGAGGCTTAAAGAAATCTTTCCGATTACAAGGTTAATTAAGCAGGAGTACAGATTAGCTGGGGAAGCACAGGAGTCCACGTCACTGGAAATCTTTAAGAACAAGTTGGACAAGCATGTAGGAATGATGTGGAATGATGTGGAACAGTGTCACCTTGGAACCGGTGATGTGTTAAACAGACATCTCTATTCTGATTGCTCTTATCCCCTGCATTCATCTCCACTTCATCTCCACAGGAGTCTGTCCAGCTGGATTTTAGCCACATGGGAGCTAAGAGGTGCATTAGCTCCTCAGCAAGCTCTCAGACATCAACCAGCACAAGTGGAGACCGAGCCCAGGGGATGTCCACAGGGACACCGCTGTCCTTGTCTAGGATGTCCCACTGCTCTGACAGAGTAACACCCGGTGCTCTGCCTGAAAATCCCGTGAGTGATGCCTCTGCAGGGAATCAGGCAAGATGTAAAGCAGAGGATACAAAATGTGGGTGTGTAATTAGGTGACAGCACATGTCCTGGCAAAGGATTGCAATGCTAAAGCATGCCATATGCTCCGGCTCCTATGGAAATCTTCCTCGGCTGACATCATTATGGAGCATTTGGGAACATATGCCAGTCCCTTATGCTTTCTCTGTCCTTCCTAAATGTTGCCAAGCACCAAGTACCTAAACACAATTAACCTCTGACATCACATTGAAAGGTTCTGCAACATCCTCAAAGAACAGAGAATGTCTCCCAAATATCCCTGGAGTGTTCTACCTGGAGAATTGCCCTCCGGGGCTGGGACAAATCCATAGAGGTTGCAGCAGCCAGCACTGGGAGCAGGCAGCTCTTGTCCCATCCAACCTTCACCCACCAAAGAACTGGTGAATCTGATGTGCCTAACTGGTCCCACTTTTGGGGTCAGCAATGACAGGACAAGACAGAAATGAGGTGGAGTGTCCAGGCAGTGCCCAGGGCATCCCAGCCATGACCTGGATCTCAGCAGCCAGAAAGCTCCCGGTGCAAATTGTTAAGGAATTTACAAGTATTAGATCAGAGGGAAAGCAAGGGAAGAGAAATTGACAACAGGGGATTCTTCCAGAGCAAATTCCTGTCAATCCTTCCTACTCTTTGACAAGAAAACCAGCCGGGAGAATGGAGGGGAGGGAGGATGGAGGCAGGATGGAGGGAACGGAAGATGGGGGTAAGAGAGGATGGAGGGAGGAGAGGATTCAGGGAAGCCGTAGCTGTGGCAGAGCCTCGCTCCGGGGAGGCTCCCGGCACTGTCTTGGTTGAGGACTTTGCAAACAAAGGAAACCTGATCCAGATGAGGTTAAAAAGCGGGGCACAACAAAGGGGAGGAAACCTGCACCCCTAGGGCTGTTACCAGGCATTCCCTGCCGGGCTGCAAGGGGCACCAGTCCCCATAGATTCAAAATTTGCATTAGCAACTCAGTGATAGACTCGAGAGTGTGTTAGAAAGTGTGTGGATAACCCCGGGCTGTGAGGAGTGCCAGCTTTTTGGAAGGCAGATAATTAGAACCAATAAATTCATGGCATTTATTTTGAGCGAGCTACACAAAATTCAGTAAGAGCAAAGAGGTAAAGGGGATGTGGTTTGGCTGGATAAATAACACCCAAATCTAGACTGGGGAATAGCATTTGGATGGGTCTAAAACACCATAAAAATAGCTGAGGAGGTTGTGGTGGGACCCAGCTTGGGATGATGTTCTGGATGGAAAGGGAGGGCAGAGGCCACCTTTGGGTGCACCCATGGGAGGTGACAGAGGTGACAGCTCTCCCTGGGCACAAGGCAATGCTCCACCAGGCTTAAGGATAATACAGATGAGCTGGAGCTGGTCCAGAAAAGAGCAACCTGACATGGTATGGAAACAACAACAGAAAACAGCCAACGCAGAAAGGATTAAAGAATTGGGGGCTGCAGACTTTTTCACCATCTGCTATTAAAAAA
>VZRO01005833.1:0-16302 GCA_013397915.1 Daphoenositta chrysoptera | reverse complement strand
AAAAAAGAGAGAGAGAGAAAACAAGCTCAGGTTTTGTCTGCTTTACCCGGAGACAGGGTGATAATTGGATACATTCAGCTGCCTATTTCGCAATAAGCAGCTTCACAGCAGTGGTTGGCTCCCCAAAGTGGGTCTCTGGCTCCTGGGCTGAGGTTTCCCAGGCAGCACCTTCCCTTTGCAGCAATGCAACACAGCACACAAAGCTTGGTCACGATTTTCCTCCATCGTGCTGGTCACTCTTGGCTGCTTCTTAACTCCTGAAGCTCACAGTGATGAGATTCTTTTATTTCTATTCATTTTACAGAAGTTGCACTGTGGACACCTGTGTGTGTTTCACTGGAGCTGTCCTAGAACAGCCACAGACATTGTTTTTTAAATTTCTGTTTTCCACCATTTCTTGCAAAGTTGTTTCCCAAATCACTTCTTTGCAGTAGTGCTTTTTTTTTTTTTTCCCCTCGGGTGCGTTCCCTGAATTTTTTTCATTCCCTGTGGAGGTCTGGGCATTCTAAGGAAGCGGGATAAGAGTCCCCGTCACATGGGGTGGGCAGAGCAGACATGGTACCCATTGTTCTCTGCATCCGCCACGGCTATGAGGAAAGGAAATTGGCTTTATCTGAAGCAAAGAAAGACACCCATTAGGAAAATTATTGGGAAAAACTTCCTGGCAGCAGCATGGGAACAGACACTGCAGGCAAGGGCGGAAACAGACGCGGTTTTAAGGAACAGCCTCACAGGAGATGCTCTCCCATACACAGGGAAGGGATGTTGTTGCCTCGTGGGCCACACCTGATCCTCTCCAACAGGGTTCCCCTCTCTCCCTACCCCATTACATCCCTCTTCTGGGTCCCTGCATCCCCCCTCTGCTGACAGCCCCAAGCTCCAGGGTCTCACCCTCACCCTCTCACACTGAGCATCCCTTTAAGGATTAAGAAGATTCCACACTTTCTGAAGGGCTGGGAGAAGGAGAGGGTCTTTTACAAGGCACTGAGGTGGATGGGGGTGAGGGTGGGGGTTTCATTTCTGCTCAAGAGCAGCATTTGGCAGGGGGAGGTGCCTGGTGGTGACCACTGAATCCCCCTGCCACTGGCCCTGTACAGGAATGTGCTGCGGGCTCTGCTCTGGAGCCCACCCAAGCATCCTCTGCATGCAGGAGGTCCCTGCTAATGGGAAAGCCACCTGTTATTCCCTCAAAAACACACACACAAAAAAAATCCAGTTTTCTTCTCCTAGCCCTTGCCAAGCAACCAAAAACCCCAAAGATCTGCAAGCTGCCTTTTAACCAAATTATTCCCCCTGAGCAATATTCAAGGAGAGAAAATACAGCGGAGGCAGCCCAAGCAGCCGCAGCCACCATGGCTTGGCACATGGCAACAGCCAACACCAAGAGCAGAGTAAGCTACTGGCTCATAAATCCCATGTCTAGTGGGCTTTGCTTATTTTTTTATTTGTTAGGGGAGCAGAAAAATCAAGCAAAGCAATCTGTTGTTCACTTGGCCCTTCTAAGGTGTCTCCCTGCCCCTAATCTGGGATAAAAACTGTGGGATGCTTAGCTGTAGGACACATCTGAACATGGAAATGTGGGTTTGGATGGATGTCTCAGGAGGTTCTGCCACTCACCATGGGCACACATTTCCTGAAAAGCCAGAGAGCAGCAAAAAAATATAAAAAGCCCTTCCCTTCCACCTGTGTCCTTGCTAATCAGCTCAGCGGATGTCTCAGCCCATCAGGCGTGGTGGAGGGGACCCCTCCGTGTCCCAGCAGGTCCCCAGGCCTCGTGCTGGGCACCAAAGCCATTTGGATGCCCACAGAATGGCACAAAGCCGGGTGGCTCCACGCCAGAGCCCAGGCCGGCAGACCTGCAGGCAGGAGGGTGCCACCAGGGCTCTGCCAACAAGCTGCTCCTGGCATCCACTGCTCCCCAGCATCCCTGCCCTCCCCACAGCTTTTCTGCTCCAATACATCCCTCTCTCCAAACCCGTAGCTGCACTGACATTGTTGCTATCACAAATGCAATGTTTAGGATCTCTGCCCTGAGTTAATCCCTGGTGGTCCCTGATAATTCCCTGCTCTGCCTCTCTCCATTCCCAGGCAATAAAATGACACTGCTCAATTCCAGCTGGCAAAAAAAAAAAAAACATTTCAGCCCCCAGACTGAGACTCCCTGGGGCCCGGCAGGGTTGGGGCAGCTCGTGTCAGGGAAAAGTCACGACCCACAGAGGAAGGCAGCTCCAACAAAGAGGTGTATTTTTGTTACTGTGGCTGTGCTTTAAGTTTCTGTAGCTACCACAAGCGACTTGTCAGGAAATGCTGCTGCTCCCTTCTCCACACGCTGCTCTGGAGTGGAAAAGCAGGAAAAGGGGCCCATTGGAAATTGTTGTAACTTCCCATATTTAAGCACCTCTCTTCCTCTAATCTCCATACCCCTCTCTGGGATGGAAGAGCACATTTGGTGATGCTTCACCAAGCTCAGTGGTCAGATTGTAGGGCCAGATGCTGCACAGTTTTCCTGCAGAGCTGAGTGATGGTAGCCAAGGATCCCGGAATCCACTGGGAAGCTGTGTGCCAGGCTGGGCAGGGAATGCTGCCAGAGGGGTTGGTCCCCAGCCCTCGGGTTTCCAGGTCCTGGGTGTGGATGTTGCCTGCTGCTGAGCATCCCTCTGTGCCCTGCAAGGACCCTGCAGAAATACAAACCTCACTCCCTTTTAACTCCCTTTCCCTGATCCATCAATCCTTTGGGGTTTGCACACACATAAAAACGAACGTGGCATGCAATGGATAACCTTTAAATCACTTGTAATTCTGCTTTCTGGTTTTGAGGGAGTCCAGCCCTCAGAAGAGAAGGAAAAGGGCCAGAGGAGAGTCACAACCTCTCAAAAGACAGAAGAACCCCTTGGAGCCCACACAGAATCCCAAGGCCACCTTTGCATTCTGGTGCTTGCATCCACAGCTCCCTGCTGCAGCAGTAAAATCCATCTTCCTCCTTCAAACAGCAAGCCAGTCTTCCATTTGTTTCAGGAATATTGTTCCACACGGTGCCCAAATTGCTCCAGCAGGACACAGGGGTGCTCAGACACAAGATGACAAACAGGGTGTAAAGACCATTTCCTCAGAGGGGTTGAGGTATCCGAGTCTTAAGAGTAACAAACCCCACTTTGTCCAGGGATGGACGTGTTCCTGGAGGCATCATCCAGATCCCAGGTGTTTCTCCTCCTTCTGCCAAGTGTTGGGACACAAGAGCAATGTGTTCACAGCCCTGACAGTTGGTGTTCTCTAACAATTTGGGTGTCTTTCCACAGCACACACAAACACACACAGATGTCCATGTAAATATTCCATCTGTACTTGTGAAACAGTAAAATGTGAAGCTGGGGAGGTCAGGGGTTGGGTTCATACAAACATCCTGAAGTTCAGCTATTTCCCCAAAGCTTGTCTGAACTGTGTGTGACCTCCTTCAGTCTGGAAATGCGAGGCAGCCGGTGTTCCTCGCAAGGTAACCAACACATCATGAATCTGAAAAAGTCTGCAGCACCACCAGCAAAAAACCCACTTTCTTCAGAGTATTCATTTGATGCTTGGCTTCAGCTGCTGAGCAGGGCCAGAAGGGCTCTGGGTCATGGACAAATGCCAGACAGTGCTTTGGACACCTTCCAACGATGTGGGCATGCACTTCAGGTGCTCCTCTGCCTGTTCTTGCTGCAACCCTTGAATCCCAAGACACAGAAATTGGCCAAAGAACTTTCCTAACCACACAAAAGCTGCCTCCTTATCCTCTTTATAAACTCTGCCTCCTTCCCACAGCAGGGAGATGACTCAGGAGCTGAGCCTGGACACAGGATCCTCCAGATATTCACAAATGGGAAGGAACCCCAGGATACTGATGGATATTTTGCTGCCTGCTCGTTGACATCACAAGGCATTTCTCAACATTAAAATCACTGTTCTTTAGCATAACTCACAAACAAAATAAAGCCACCTCAGGTCAGCATTTTAGTTGTGAGTTGCTTAACAGCAAACGATATTTCTGCGTTTTTTCTAACACAGATCTTGCTACATTTTAATGTTGTGTGAAAGGCCAGGAGATTACCAGCCTCTCCCTCCCGCGGTCTGCAAAATCTCCTTTTCCCACTGAAACTAATTATGCTGTTAACCACTAATGCCCACGAAGGAGAGCAAATGACTCGCCAGATAGTGGGTGTTTTATTTCCCCTGCACAGGGAGCTGCAGCCACACAACACCCAGCACCAGCAGAAAGCTCCCGTGGCAGACAGACTGCTTGGCTAAAGAGAAAACCATGGAGGAGGTGACACAACTGCTCCCAAACACCTCCCATGCCTCCATCACCTGCAGTGCTCAGGAAAAACAGCGGTGGAGATGTAAATGAAAGGTTGTTTTTACACCCCCAGGACACTGTCAGCCTTAATGAGTTAATATTGTTAAATCCTCCTGTGCTCATCAGCTGGGGAACAGGGTAGGAAAGGTGCTTTCCAAAGGAGGCCCTCCCAGGACAGCATTTGTATATTCCCATCCCCTCCAACCACCTGCTGCCTTTCCAGGTCCCCCCAGGAGAGGTGTCCTGTCGTTGATGCTATGTTTATTGCTATTGTCATCATCAGTTCTCGGTATTAATATCACAGAGGCAGCTTGGAGCACTAATCATGGTCCCTTCCTGTGCCAGTCGGGCTGGAGCCATCGGACAAGGGAGCTACAAGGACATAAATTTAAATAGACTCCTCTGTGAAGCTGAGATAGTGGACATCCAGGGAAAACACTCCTGATTTGGCTCACCCTTGAACCTCCAGTAGGACAGATCTCTGGTGGGGCAGAAAGATTCCTAAATGGGCTCAAACATAACCAAACAATCTTGTTCATCAGTTTGTCCATAGGTCTGACAGTGCTTTCCATTGTCCTTAGGATACCACAGGAATTAAATGATCATTGTACAGTGGAGCTCAGAGGTGAGAGATGACCACAGGAATTGGTGATACCACAAATTTGCACTACAAAGACATTCCTCCTGAAGCAGCCAATTCAAATTCTTCCTCTGCGCCACATCACAAAGGACTCGATGACCTTGGAGGTCCTTCCCAGCCTTAATGATTCTCTGAGTCTGTGACCAGCACTCCTGGGAGCAGATCGAGAGCTGGGGTGCATCTCCAAGGACCCAGCCCAAATCCTTGGGGTGGTGGACACCTTAAACTCTGCAACCACTTTGTGTTCACTGCAGACATTAATACCTGTTAGAAGTCATGCCACGGATCATGTTTAGTGAATCCAGTAGAAACAAGTTTTCCTTGACGTCAACAAAGCCCTTGGGAGCAGAAGGAGACACACTGGCTGCTGACTCCACGGTGGGCAAACCCAAGATAGAAGCAGGATAGATCAGGATGCCCAAACATGCCTGGGAGCTTTCCAGCTCTTTTTCTGTCCTCAAACAGCTAAATCTGCATTCACACCTACACTTTATCACCTCTCTCCTGTCCACACAGCAGGTCATTCCCTGCGTGTCACCAGTTTTTAACCCACATATCCACATATCCGCTCAGGGAAAGCAGCAGCATCGTTGTCCCAAATCAGCCTCCACATTCCCCTGCCTTCCTTCCCGATTCACAGAGCTCCTCCAAGCCCCTCATGACCAACTTTCTCTGCCGTGCAGCCTTTCCCAGCTCCCCCAGTTTCAAGCCTAAGAACATTTTTATATCTCATGCTTTGATGGATCATTCAAAGGCTTCAATCACCGTGTCTCAGGTTTTGTAGCCTTTTCTGAGTGCTGCTGTTTACATCGGGGACTTTCAATTGCTCAACAGTTCCTTCATGAAAACCTCACTTCCTCACACTTGGGTTGAACTTGTGGCTTGAAATTGTCTCTTTCCATGTGTTTGTAAACATTTTCTGTGTCTGCTATGGCCAGGTAGCAGCTCTCTGCTTCCAGGGAAGAAATTGCTGCTGAAAAAACATCTCCTGCACAGCTATGATGAGTTCTGAAGGCAGAGAATAAAGTATAAGGTGTCACAGAGGTAGAAAAAAGGAGGTCAAAAAGCTTGAGAGACTCATGCAAGCCTGGAAAACTTCTGGAAGTGGAGCTGAGAGTGGGGAGGACTAGCAAAGGGAAAGTTGTTTTCCCCGATTTTTGCCTTCTCTGTTGCCTTCCCTTTGCTCTCCATGGATCTGCAGGGTCTTTGTGGCAAGGAAAGGGGACTGGACCCATCACAGGCCAAACCAGGGGACAGAGATCAGGGCACAAAGACCCCCTGGGGGCTGGAACCCAAAGGTGAACTCGAGTTACACATTTGGGAGATACTTTTTCACAAGGCAAATTCGGCATTTTGGGGAGTTCAGGGATAAGCAGCATTACCAGTGGAGACCAACCCACCACAAACACACCCTGGAGTTTCACACCAGTGAGCTGGGACCTTGATTTATGTCATCTGCAAAGGTCTCTTGGGGCTCCTCAACTTCCAGTCTTCTCTACCTCATCCAGGGCAGCTGTCATGTAGGAGGTAAGTGACATCTGGAATGTTGTCCACTCTGATCTGGAGCCTCTGGGGTCTCTTTTTCTCCACAGAGTGGGTGGAGCCCAAGAGACTTTTCCCTCACTCAGGGTTCGACATCTGGTGGAATTGCCATCCCTGGAAGTTTTCAGAAAGGTTGTGCATGTGACACTTGGGAATATGGTTCAGTGGTGAACCCAATGCAGCCTTTCCTCTTCTCTTTCCTCCTTTTTTTCCTTTCCTGAGCCCTGGAGCCATGCTTAGGCCCCTGGGCTGGGTTCCTGCCTGCTCTCAACAAGCTCCTCTCTAATGACTTTCAGCAGGTTCATCCTAGATCCAGCAGCTCACTTGCAAAATGCTGCATTTCTCAGATTGCTGCCATAAATGCACAATTCAGCTGTTACAGTGAGCACTGGGTGGCCACACGCCTTCTCTGACCCCAGCCAGAGAGCATCGAGTTCCCTGGGTCTGGATAAATCATGGGGGGTTTGTTGCGGGTTTGGGGTTTTTTATTTAACCATTTTTATTTAACCATTTTTATTTTTATTTAACCATTTTTATTTTTATTTTACCACACAAACCCCACCCTGGGGTCAGCAGGGACCAAGTGCCACCCTGGGAGAGCCCATTTGCAGCTGAATACAACCTCTGTTGCACCTCACACTGGCGCCTCTATGTGAGACACTCCAAGCTCCCTTTTGTGCTGGCTCCCCTGGCCCAGGGTGGCACAGCCACCATCTGATCCCCCTTTGGATGCTCGGATGCCCCGGAGCAGATGTGCGAGCATCGGGTGTGAAGCCCCCATGGAGTTGGGAGGAGAGTCATGCCTGATTTCTGCAAAGCCTGGGGCTGGAGCAGGGAGCCAGGGAAGTCATGGACACTGAAACCTCATATTTAAGAAATAATTCAGATCTTTGTTGCTGGTCCTGCCTGTGCTTCTCCCAGATTAACACTCAGGGGCCACAGTTGCTTTGGGACAGATGTGGCAAAGGTGGGTCTGCCTGTTAAACCCACCCTTTCCATGCCTTTTTCCCAGCAGCCAGCAGCCTTTTTGCAAACAATCAGTCTGGTTTTCATGGATATCCCAGGGTGGGTGTTTGGCCACCACCATCCAGAGGTCTCTGTCTCCTCTGGGAACCCAGCCTGGAGCCAGAGAGGAAAACATCATGGGTGGGGAGACTCATAGTGTCCCCAGACTATCAGACACAGCTGAACACCTCCTGATGGACAAGGAAATCAAGCGATGTACTCCCTTGGTTTTTGCTGTTGACATTTTTAAACCAATTGGTTTGTCAATGCTGGATAAACAAAATGGGGAAAAGGCAATTACTGAGGAAAGCAGCGGCAGTGATTGCTATTAGTGTTATTGCCCTCTTCCCTCTGAGCCTTATTAGGCGCTTGTATGAGAAACAGACTTCCCTGAAATGTCAATGAGCACCAGACACTTGAAAATCCAGCCCTGAGGAGCTTCAAAAATCTTGTTGATTACTTTAGACATTGTATGAGCATGGGAAACCACAGCAAGTCTGCCCTAAGGTGAGTCCCAGCCACGTCCATCAGTGAGAATCACGGAGCAGAGCAGGGAGGGCAGAGGGCAGCTGTGCTTTGCAGACTTCTTCCACTGAACCAGCCGTGCTGGGAACTCTGCACAGCAATCCTTGGAGCCAGGGGACAAATCCTGCCATCGCTTCCATAGAATCATGGAGTCATGGAAAGGCTGGGATTGGGNCAGGACACCTTCCACTATCTCAGGTTGCTCCAAGCCCCATCCAACCTGGCCCTGGACACTTCCAGGGATCCAGGGACAGCCACAGCTTCTCTGGGCAACCTGTGCCAGGCCCTCCCCACCCTCACAGCCAAGAATTTATTCCTAAGATCCAATCTTTTCTCCGTTTCAAGGGGGGAAAGGACCTCCATGCATCCTGACCCACATCCAAAGTTCTCCACCAGCCTTATTAGAGATTAATAAAAGCAATGACCTTATTTCATAGGGAAGACAGATTTCCACCACTTTTCTACAAATGTCAAGTGGCTGCAACTGTAGAACAGCCCCTGGAACTGTGGAGCTGAGCAGGAGCTTCCGCAGCATTGGGTCACTTCACAGCAGGTGGAAATGGTCAGATCTGGCGTTGACATTTGACGTGTGTGGAGGAACATTCAGGGAGACAGTGCCAGCCAAGGAGAGCCTTTGGTTCAAACAGACAAAGAGCAGGGTGAGGAGCCGACACCCTGGAAGGGAACTGGGCTTGTTCCCAGAGACCCCACAGCTCTGCTCAGGACTGGAGAAGCAGTGTCAGATCTACTGGTTCCCAGTCCAGGCACCTGTTTATGGTTATGCTTCTTTTGAACTCTCCCTCCTTGGAGGTGACATGGCCATGGGTAGCTGTGGACTTCTCCCCTCAGCAGGACGTCGGTGGGTTGAGTTTTGCAGACACAGTGGGCTTGCTGTCTCCTGGGGAGTTATATTTACTCTGCCTTTCCTTGCTGTTTTCTTTAACCAAAAATAAGATGTCCCAGACTGAGGGGGAAAAAAAAAAAGTGAGCATGTTTTGCTCCCAGTGTCTGGATAAACATATCACTTCCCAACCCTTAAATAGAATTAATGGGATGAGCTGTGGGGAGCTCATTGAGATGCAGCAGCTTCAGAGGCTGGAGAGAATTGTAGAGGTGATGGGGTCCTGTTTTCTTTCTTTCTCTGGTTGTTTTCTCTCTTTTTCTGCTTGGCCATGTCCCACACTGCAAGGTTTGCGAAATCAGCCCCCATCTGCCTTGCCCTGGCTCTCCCGCGGTGCTCCTCGTTAGGAGTGAGTGGCTGTAATTAGCACAGCCCGAGCCTCCTCAGAGCTCCTCCTCGGGGGGAGCTGCTGGCTGGAACCGCCTATTTTTTGCCACCACAAAACAGCATTCATGTGCCAACTTGCCATTTGCTCTGCCCCCGACAGGGCTCTGTCCTCCTCCTCCTCCTCTCTGTGAGTCTGAACGAGGTCTGGGAAGGTTTCGTTTGCCTCAGAGGAGAAGCAATGATCTGTTTCAGCCTTTTGTGTGTGGAGGAGTTAGTAGTTTTTTTTGCTTGGGTGCGCTCTTTGTCTACCTCAGACCACCTCTGCCTAGGTTAAAGAAAATGTTTAAATGTTATCAAGTGCAGATAGGGCTGAAATTACCGCCTCCATCAGCAGCAGACAGTGCTGGCTGATTAGCCTTTCACATTTTGTATCCATTTAAGAATCAAAGATAGTGGGAGCAGGCTTGATGTCTCTCACAGACTCTTTCGGAAACACGCAGAGGATGTGCTCGGAGGAGATGAGCCGCCATCAGCTCAGAGGCAGAGAAGAAGACCACGTGGCCATCTCAGTATCCCAAAGAAGACCAAGAAGAGACACCTGCACCATGCTCTGCACCCTGGATGCTTCCGTGCATCGCCAGCCCTTTTCCCTGGTTTTGGGGAACACTAGCAAAAGCACATTTCACTTGAACAGGAGAACATTCCTTCATTCTCTCATATCCAAAACTGATCACAGAATCATTTAGGTTGGAAAAGACCTTTAAGATCATTGGGTCCAATCGTTACCCCAGCACTGCCAAGGCCACCACGAACCCATGTCCCCAAGTGCCACATCCACAGAGCTTTTAAATCCCTCCAGGGATGGGGACTCCACCCCTGCCCTGGGCAGCTGTGCCAATGCCTGCCCACCCTTTCTGTGAAGAATTCTGTCCAAATATCCAACTTAAACCTCCTCTGCTGCAACTTGAGGACATTTCCTCTCATCCTGTCACTTGTTCCCTGGGAAATGGGTCCCTCTCCTCCACTGCAGTGTTCTGAATATATGGACCTAGCTAAAGCTGTTATCCAATATAACTAAAACACTCATTTTCTACCACATGATCAGAGCTCAAAGTTACCAGTGCTCAGCAGCCAGACCAGCCTGCTACTCCATTTCCTCTACAGTCTTGCTTCTGCCATCAAAGATTCCCATTAACAAGCCACAGATCCATCTCCACAAGTGACACAGGGGCAGATCAAAAGGAAACTCCTCTGTGCATCAATGTTCAGCCATTAAAGCAGCCCTGCAATGTCTCTCTGCTCTTTCTGTGTGACTTTATTTTGGTTGTCTTCTTATATTTTTTCAGACTAACCCCCTTTAAAGCTGGCCTTCTGAAAATAACCTTGCTTCTGGACAAAGAGCCCATCATCTTCTGCCCTTATGAGCCTGACTTGCCCCCTTGGGAGGTCATCCCAGACAGAGGGGACCTCTGGCTGCTGTTCCACCTCCAGGCTTCCCACTCACCCTGAGCCAATCTCCTGAAGGTGCTGCAGAGAAAAGCATGTCCAGCCCTCTGAGATTCCCAGGAACCAGATGTCACCAGAGGCTGCCAGCCTGAGACATCTTGGTTGACAGCTCAGAGATGTTCCTGCTGCTGATGGGAAATGACCCACGGAGCCAGGGAAGCTGCTTGGCCAGGGAAGGAGCTCAGCAGAAACAGCATGAGTCAGCAGCCAGAACAAGCAGCAATGGCGATGAGGACAGGCAGGGAGAGGGTTGATGGATGGGGAGACATGAGCAGCTGATCCAGAAGTACCTCTGGAGCAGGGAATGGCTGCAGGGATGCAGGAGCTGCTCACAGAGCTGCTGCCCTGCAGCACTGGGGACCCACCAGCTGTGTTCTACCCAGAGGAGGAGATTTTCTCTCCAAAGAGGAGAGGATTTTCTCTTAAACCCAATGATGGAAAAAAACTGTTGTGGAGGGAATGGGGCATGGGTTAAGCAGCCTACCACAGTGCTTCTGATCTACCATTTATTTACCACTGGGATTTAAATAACCTGCTCAGGGCTGGATATGAAATATGACTGAATCAGACAGACACAGCTCAGCGGGTGAAAGCCTGAGAGGAACAAGCATCATTTCCTTCAGCTCCAGGGTAAAAGTTATTTAAGGACAAGGACTTATCCAAGGAGAGCCCCATGGTGATCTACAAACTGTCCTCACAGCCAGTTGGCTGGAAAAGAAACCATCCCATGCATTGCTGAGGATTAGGAGCCTTTCGTGCCTGGTCCACTCTGTTTTTCAAGGCAGAAGCCCCAGGGTTATCTACTCCCTTTTCTCCCCTCCCTCCCATACCTACCTCTGCTGGTGGAGCTGAGACAATCAGAGAAAATGTGTGAAACTCAAAGTCCTCAGTACATCTGTTGCAAAAACATCTGCACCACAACATCTGCAACATCTGCACTATGTGCTAAACCAGAGATCCAAGCTGTTCCTTGCATGTTTTCACACCATAGAACTATCCAGAGACCCAAAAAATTGGTGTGCTGGAGACAAGACTGGCCCCTGGACTGAAGACCTTGCTGCAGGGAGGAGGAAAGAACTGTAACCTCCATCTCCCAGAGGGAAACCAGCGGGGCCAGAAAAAAAATAGATGACCTCAGTCACTGTAGCAGAGCCCTCATCATTTGGTAAAGTTTCATGATGTTGTCTTAAAATAAAATGGTCTTTTATTAGATATTTTCTTAGTGCAGCAGCAGGGTGAAACTCCTGTCATTGCATAGTTTAAAAGCCAGGCTGTAAAAGCAAAATGAGACATCCCTGATCATTAATGCATCTCCGAAAAGGGCTCTCACTCCTTTGCTTTGCCTTTCACAGCCTGGATGACAAAAGGCTTATGTGAGCAAATCTAAAATTAATCACCTGAATGTCTTACAGGTTCCCAGGTAACAAGGGCAGCTGGGAATCATTGTCTTGGCAGGATGCAGAGACATCAAAGATCATCTCTGCTCTCCTCCTGCCCTTTCCCTGGATTTGTTGCTCCAAGACAAGAGCAAACATCTCATCCTTACACGCAGGTCTTGGAAGCAGAAACTGGGCAGCCTCACATGGATGGGCAGAAACTTGAAAATAAATAAAATTCTACCTCTGAAGCAGGTCGTGGGTGGCAGATCCCTTCCCATGGCTCTGCCCCATCCCCATTCCTCTTCCCTCCTGGGCTGTCAGAAAGAAATTATCCTTTCTGAGCAGCCAGGATGCTCCAGGAGTGGTTCCAGAGGCAATGGGACAAACAGGAGCCAACAGCTTGGATTGCCACCAGCAATACCAGAATCACTTCTGCAAGTGACATATTTAGCCAAGCTAGGCCTTGGGCTTAAGTCAACGATTTCACCTCTGGAAAAGAAATATCCCTGGTGGAAAACATTCTTGCTGAGAGAGACATGCCTGAGATCCATCTGGTAAAGACTTGCTGTCTACAAACTCTTCACCACTGACTCCTTTGGGATGAGAGAGGGATAAAAGGGTATTTAAAGTGTGAGCATCAGCATTGGGACGGGCTTGATCCACATCCATTGGAGTCCAGAGGATTTCCCACTGACTCCAGGCAGAACCCAGGCCAGCTGTGCTCTGGGAATCCTGACTGGGCTAAGGGACAATCTCCAGGATAACAGGAGAGTCTTTCCAAGCAGGGATTCATCTGTAAGGAGAACTGGGAGCTACAGTTGTACTGCAGGGCCCTGACCCAGCAGGGCAGGTTTGGTTAGTTCAGTATTCATCTGAGCAATGGCTGAATTTCACCCAGATCCTGCCTCGAAAACCAGTGGAGAACCTGATCTCCAGCCTGGCAAAGGGTGACCCTGCTGCCCACCTGCACAAAGAGCATTCCCTGGGGTCCAGGCTGGAATTCACAACATTCTGCCTGCCAAGCACGTACCCAGCTTTTATCAAAGAGAGGGAGGAAATCCCTTAAGTGATGTCTTTTGTTGCCCTAAGAACACCCTTTCTGGAGGTTTGTTTCCCATTTTGTTCAGTCTCCTCATCCTGGTGCTGTGTTTTCCACCCTGCTGGCTTTCCCAGAGTGAGTCTGTGCAGATCTCCCAGATCCACTCTTCCCACTCTCTCCCCTGTAACTGCAAGTTCATCTGTTGCAGCTCATTCAAAGGAGCCTTTTCAGGATAAGGAGAACACCTCACCACACCCAGAGCCTCTTCCACGCATCCTGGAGGCACTGCAGTGTTCAACCCACTCTGCAAACTTTTCCTTACCTTTCTTGTTTCCTTACCACAAAACAGGCAAATCAGTGTTGCTCTGACTTCTCATGGCAACAAAAGTCCAGGTTGAGAAAAATATCAATCAAATTTGAGCCCAAAAATGAAGAGGCTGAGGGAGTTATAAGCAGAAGGGGAATATTTCTCACAGGGTGCTGCAGATGACATGGGTTCAGGGTCAGCACAGGTGGAGATCACTTGTGTTTGGTGTCCCCCTTTTTGCAGAGCTGAACAAAGATCATCTTTCAATCAGTGCCTCGACATCTTCCTCAGAGGCTTCTTGAAGGCCCTGGGCTGGTGCTGCACAGCCTTGCCAGCTCCACAGGAGAGGTTTGCCAGGAAAAGTGCTGCATTTGTTTTGTCTGAACTGGTAAGTCTGGGAAATCAGCTTAAAGTATTCCAGTTTGGAGACCCATTTCTCATAAACTCCTGAAGTGCCTTTCCTTCCAGCCTGAGCCAATCCAACACATTTGTTTCTAGGCTGAGATCCAGCAGAGAGTTTTCTTTTGAGTGCCAACAGCAAATTTTTATGACCACAAAATAAAGCTTGAAATACAATCTGTTTAGATCAGCGGTGGGAATGCTGAGAGGCTCCTGGTGATTTGAATCCAGAGGTGTGAACAGTTCTGCTCAAAGGACATTAAAAAAAAATGGCACTGGGGCCGTGCTGCAACTTCCAGGAGGAAACAGATCATGCAAATGCTGGTTTGAATCGTGGCTCTGCAAAAGCTGCACAGGAGCAAGAGGAGGCGCATTATGAGCAGACTGGAAGCAATCACAAGGTCCCAGGCAGATCAGACCCCAAAGACCCACCCCAAACATGCCTCCCAAGAGCTTCTTTCACAGCTCCCCAGCAGCAAACCTGGTTGTATCCTGGCTGCCTCCTGCCAAGAAGGAAGAGAATCTTCCCCTGCGCATCCATGGCTAAGTGGCTGTACGTGTCCCAGTGCATTTTTTCCCAGGCATTGTGCTGAAGAGATTGCGATGATTCCAGATGAAATGTTCAGCCTGTTCCAGTGCTTGACCTGCTCACCACCACTGCTCACACTGAGGTTCCCAGTCTGGACAAAGTAATTCCCTGTGTAAAGAACATTTGTCTGAAAGCAAAACTGAGGAGCAGAGATGGTTTCTACAAAACCCTGAAAGGACGTTGTAGCTGGGTGGGGGTCGGTCTCTTTTCCCAGGAAACAAGTGATGCCTCTAATTGTGCCAGGAGATGTTTAGATTGGATATCAGGAAAAATTTCTTCCCTGAAAGGTTTGTCTGGCATTGGAACAGGCTGCTCAGGGCAGTAAAGGAATCATCATCCTTTGAAGTGTTCAAAAAACATGGGGATGTGGCTGCTGTGGACACGGTTTGGTGGTGAATGCTGCAGGGCTGGGTCAGTGCTGTCGTGGGTTGTCACTCCTAATGCAAAACTCCACAAATACCAAAGGCTGTTGCTGAATATTAGAAATACTCAAAACCCACCCAGATAAGGTAAGACCTAGTGGAAATGGAAACCATTGGCACCACGTAGCTCTAGATGGAGCAATTCCCAGAGGAGAAGAAGGAGGAGGAACCTGCTGCTCTTTGCGCAGTCAGGATATCCCAAGCTCCTAATTTCCCATCCATGATGAACTCAGCCACCCTGGCAGCACCCTGTGATGGTTCACATCATCCTGAGAAGAAGCCACCCTGCCCAGACAGACAGATGATGACAGACAATTCAGCTCAGGGCTGAAGTGCAGCTGTGGCACAGAGCCAAGCCCAAACCATCAACATTTTGGAAACCGCAGGGAGCTGGGGATGTTTGAACTCCTGTCCTCAATCCTGCCCTGTCCTCCCCTGGGGATTCAGGGAAACCATTTAAATCTTTGAAGTACCCCATGGTCAGGCTCCAGACCAGCTGAGCAAACCAAAACCAGCTAAATCAGAGTCCAGTGGCATGGCTGGGAGAAGGGCAGCGGCCAGCCGTGCATTAGCGGTGCTTTCCCGGGGGAGTCATTGGCGACATGGATGAGCTCCTCCAGGAACCATCACAGACCTCCCCTTGGCGTGCAGAGGGCACTTTGCAAGGCACAACACATCCTCAAATTAACGGAGACGCAACAACACAGGCAGCTGCTCGCCACACTCCCGGGGGACAGGAGAACACGCAGCAGATGCCAGACACCTGGCTCCAGGCAGAACAAAACCTGGGCTCCAAAGCTTTCCCGGATCACTGACATCACCAAAGGTGCTGTGGGGACACAGGACCCAGTGCTGTTGACCCTCCAACTGAGGTGCAAGTCTTGTCATGGTTGGTATTTTAATTAAAGCTCCAGGTTCTGAAGTCGATGTGGTGGTGGAGGTGGCTCCACTCTTAATATTTTGATCAATTTTACCCCCCGATGCCTTCAGAAGTTCCTTGAATATTTTAGCAAATCCATATTTTCAAGACAGGCCCAAGGGCAAGCTGGAAGCCATGCTAATGAGCTGTATGCAATCACCCAGACCCCATGGATGGCTCCAGGACATGTCAGGTGTCCTGCTCTGGCACTGAGACCCTGCCTGGGTTTCCTAAAACTTGTGTTAAATTTCACGGTGAATTTTTTGTAGCAGGTTCAGTTCAATAACCAGGCAGAAACACCAGTTTACTGTAGTGGTTTAGTTTACTTATTTGTTTCTGTGAGATGTGAATGAGGAGAAATGTAAAGCAGGCTAAAAAACTTAAAAGAATATAATGAAAGTTTATTACTACTAGGATTAAAAGAAAAGGAAGCACTAAGAAAGTAGAGCAAAAAATACATTCCCCTCTTTTC